>KV424696.1:0-60249 GCA_001632445.1 Peniophora sp. CONT | reverse complement strand
AGCGTGACATGTGACATATCCAGCTGTTCATTCTGAAATCGGTTCGGAAGACCCCGCGACTGGTGACTTTGAACAGTTGATGACCGAGGATTGGCTCGTTCTGACCTATTAAGCCTACGATCTGGGTCTACTTACATATATATGGTAATGATATATCTCATAGACCCGTGTAGGAAGCGATTTTGGGCTCAGAAAAGGTTGCTCGATAAACTGACCATTGTTCTCCAAATCCGGTAAGTCACGAAATGCCTGTTCAAAATGCAGCGTGACCAGTGACCGAACAGGCCAACTGTTCGCGGCGAAGGTCCGCGTGACGAGTGACGAACAGTTGGTCGAAATAGTACAGTACATTCATTATCAAACCATTGAGAACAATATTTCGTATTAGTAATAGACGACAGACTACTTGATTATAACGGCTATGGGAAGAAGGACACCTTGACCATACCCTCGAGCTGCCCCCAGACTCGCGATCTCATCTTCGACCCCGCTATCTCCTCGACCAATACCTCGCGTAACGGCGAACGGCTTGCCTGCCGGGCGCGAACGGCTCCCGAGAAAATTTGAAGACATCTGCCAGGGCGCGAGTCACGTCTTCTGCGTTGGGGTCATGTACACCCCACAGGACAACTCTGCCTGCAGAAGACCTGGGTAGCTCAAGGTGCCTGAATATATCGAGGTCTCCCGCATATTGATCGGTGTTGGTCGTGATTTCGAAGAGCTCGAACGAGGACGGCAATTTGACAGTTGGCAATTGTTCTGCGTCAACATCTGTCGCAATCACGTCCTCCAAAGACAGTTCACGCAGGCCTTCGAGAGATCCGATGAGACCAAGGAGCCGAGACATGGAAGGATATTGGATTGACGCGTCTTCAAAGGCGTCGAATCGGTAGCGGAGTGATAACTTCGTCAGAGTCTTCGAAAGGAAAGGCGACGTCCATGGAAGACAGCGACCGTCAAGATGAATTGATTGAAGGTTGGGAGGACAGCGATCGGCAAAGATGTTATCAGGTAGGTAGTGTTCTACGAGGTTGTCGTCCTCGTCTTCGTGGTCGTTGCGGTCCACGAACAAGAAGAGATCTTCCAGTGAAGGCATTTGAGTACATAGGAAGGGAAGGCATACGTCCAACACTTCATCAGAGATGCGAGACAAGGTCAATCGACGGGTGCGACGGAGGATAGGGCTGCAGAGCCAGATGCCTAGGGCCTCCTCAGAAGCCGTGTCGAGCTGGTTGTCAGGTCTACGGTAGGTATCGACATCCAAGGATAGTTTGAGGCCGTTCGAGCGAGACAGCATCTCCGGCGCCGAGTCTGGGTGCAAAGATAGGCAATGTATCTCACACCAAAGTGAGGGCGAACTAAGAGCAGCCTACGGGACGAACTGTTAGAACATCGTGTGCGCAACAATCTCAGGCAGCAATGTCGCATACCTGGCGCCATTTACTGCACACTCGAGTGACAACCATCCACCCTGCCGTGTAGCGTACGATATCGGGATCCTTCTTCTCATCGTCGGTAGAGCCCGCGGCCAAGCATTGCGGATGCCAGTCCGTCTGAGCGAGAGCGAAGATGCCGCTCAGAACCTCCACCGGAAGACGACAAGCCGCGTTCTGAGCATTTCTGAGTCGCACTGCTAGAGAAAGACTCGAGCGAAGCACGTCCAACTCGAGATCAAGCGATGCAAGCGTCTCCAACTGCGACGTTGCGCCCGATCGCTGAACGTCAAAGCGACTGCGAATGATAGCGTCCCATGCTGTCCTGAGACACAGTCAGTATGATGTGGTATTGTATATGTGTACGTTCAGATACGTACTGTACTTCTGCAGTTTTCCGAGATGATATTGATGAGCTCGAGGGCGACGCCATGACTGTGAGATGAGACATCGCAAAGGCACCGCGCTCATTGTTAGAATTACCGGACCGGATATCCGAATTGATGCGTTGCCGGTGATGGCCTCCAGATCTTGCTTGCACGCCATGAGCATTCCCGCAGCGAGAGAACAGCTACAACAAGATTTCATCCTCAATCTGCCACTGGGACATGATACCTTACCGATTCCGTCTGCTCTGTCATGGAGATCAATAGATAGTCACTGCGCTGACGGATTAAATGCCGAAGTACTGGTATGCATATTTGGTATACAAGAAGAAGTAAAGGTGTTTTAACTGTTCGTGGTCAATCGGGGAACATGTTTTCAGTAACGCTAAATATATGTGATCTCTGCCAAGTCCCCCACCAATTCCCACACGCTCAAGTTCTTCAGCGACTTGTCGACCCGAAGTCGTTCGACGGCTGCACCGCCTTCTCGTCGCACTTGTAGCATGGCTCAGATACGTACTGTACTTCTGCAGTCTTTCGAGATGATATTAATGAGCTCGAGTGCGACGCCATGACTGTGAGATGAGACATCGCAAAGGCACTGCGCTCATTGTTAGAATTACCGGACCGGATGTCCGAATTGATGCATTGCTGGTGATAGGCTGATTTTCTGAGCTCTTTCTTGCACGCCCTGGGCGTGCCCGCAGCGGGATAATAGCTACAACGAGATTTCATTCTTACTCTGCCGCTGGGACATACTATACCTTACCAGTTCTGTCTGCTCTGTCATGGAAATGTGAGATCGATAGATAGTCACTGCGCTGACGGATTAAATGCTAAAGTACTGATACTTATGCAAATTTGGTATACAAGAAGTGAAGGTGTTTTTCGTGATCAATTGGGGAGCATGTTTTCAGTAACGCTAAATATACTTAATCTCTACCGAGTCCCCCACCAACGCCCAAACACCCAGTTTCTTCAACGTCTTATCGACCCGAAGTCGCTTGACGGGTGCGCCGCCATCTCGTCGCACTTGTAGCATGGCGATCAGCGCAATAGGGAACTGCTCAGCCTTGGGGGATGGGGCATTGAACCAAGACATGCCAAAGCGGACTGTCAATGTGCGCAACCGGGGAAAGAGTATAAACTCCCCATCGCTACCGCTCTTCTCTGAGAGCGCGTTGAACAAGCTGTATGCGTTCCAGTGGTTGCAAGATACCGCAGCTACGGTCGCGGCATGTTCTAACCCCGCAAGGGAGCGCGCCCTTCCTAAGATTGGGCGCCCAAGTAGGCGATCGATGACATCGATCGGCATCGCGAATGTGATGGATTGAGCAGCCTGAAGCGGGATATCTCCAGTGTCTAGGCGGAGGAATGGTGTTTTGGCGTTCAGATGCTCAGTGTGCACGTAGATTCCAGTGTGCAGTTTCATAGAAAATGAAATCGAGCGCGAGCTGGTGCATGCGGTACTGCCATTGTGAGAGGACAGGGTCTCGTACTGAGCGACGACCCGGGAATTCAAGAGCTCCAGGCTCCTAAGTTTCGTGCTTGAGTTGTCGCGCGGTATTGCGAAGAGGCGTGTGACAGAGTCTGTTATGAGAGTACTTTCGTTCGCGAGACCGTGTAGCGGAGTTGCGGAGATGTATATGTTTTGTCGTGCCGTGGGCGGCACTACCATATGCTTGAGTAAGCGAAGGCAGTTTTGCATCGTGAAGTCCTCCGAATTGCCAAAGTTCGAAGCGCGCATGTCCAATTCTTCAAAGCATGGGGGTAGAACGAGTGGGCCGCTGTCCGGAATTGAAGTACGATCACCGACGGGGAAAACGTTTTCGAGATGGAGGCAATGAAGGTCCTTCATTTGGGTGATAAGTTGAATGAAGTCATGTAGACGCGGTAGGTGGGATTCAGGGAGTGTGTATCGAGCAAATCTTAAAGAGAGCGTTGTGATCTTGTGCGAGAACAAGCGCGAGGTCCAGTCCAATAGGCAGTCGTTCAACACCAATCGGGACAGCGTAGGGGAGCTCTCGTTGTCTCCGCCAAATGTTGATTGCGGCAGAACCAAGGCGCCCATGATATCATTCTGACCAGGTTCTAGGATGAGCCGGGTGGCAAGCCGAAGTTCTTTGAGCGACAATACGTCGACTGGATCGATAGTTTGCACCAGTTTGAGGACGGACTGGTCAACTTGCAATATCGACAAGCTTCGGGTACGTTGAAGAATTGGTCCACAGAGCCAAGTGGACATAGCGTGCCGGTCCAGCGCGTAGTCAACGGCTTGATCGCACCATGTCATATCGAGTTTCACAGACCCCGTTCTGCTCAATATGACCATACAGAATTGAACTGGCAGGTGATAGAAATCGACCTTGCACCACAGAGATGGGGATCGTAGAGCGGCCTAGTCTCGATAGTAAGATCATAGTGTAGTTGTGCGTAGATGAAAGCGCCAACGTACCTCTCGCCAGCTCGAGCAGACATGCGTCAAAAATATCCAGCCCAGTTTATAGCAATGTTTTCCTGGCTTCTTTTCGATTGAGCGCCGTACAGGGCCCCAGCCTGTCTTCGCAAAGGCAAAGATAGAGGTAATGATCTCGAGAGGTAGGCGACAAGCTGGGACCGTCCGGTTTCGTTGTTTCTTGGCCAATGCGAGAAGTTTCGGGTCTTGAAGGGCAAGTAGTTCGTTGTCCAGGGTATCTGTGCGATCGCCCAGTCCCGCGCCGGCCAAGGCTGAATCGAAGCGCGAAAGAACGATGGCCGACCATGCGTCACTAACGCGAGATCATGAATCAGTACACTGATATATGTATGTCAGCATCTATTGAAGGCAAGCTCACTATGCGGCTGATCTGGCGTTGACGGAAGCGAGGTTTGACATCAAGGCAGCCAGCAGAAGGTGATGGTGGTTCAAGTGAGACCGTGGCGGTGGTGCCTCGGCACCTGGCCTAAGATAGGCGACAGCCAAAACCTGCACCATCACGTGCACGGGCGTGACAGCGGCCGGTTTTCGTCGTTTGCCTACGTTTTACTAGATTAGAGCACTTATTGAAGAATCTGCGCCCACAACTTGATGCGAAGTGTCTATAAGCATGTCCTCGAAGCGACAGAATGAGTGGCTTCGACGAATTGAAGGACTAGTTAGCAATAGACTCGCGCGTACGGTCCGAATCTGCACCGCGTCGGCGCGTTACGGCTGATCGTGTGCTATCTCCTCCCTCATCTTTCCACAGCCCCAAAAATGAAGGGGGTGCTGTACTAGGAGAGCTTGAGCGCTTTCAAGTTGTGGGAGCCGAATCGATTCAAAGTGGGATAGTCTTGCTAGGCAAGCCATCTAGTAAAGGCTTCCGCAATACGCGGCAACCGCACGCGCGAGAAAATGCTTGAGCGCGATGTGTGAGCCTCGAGGTTACTTTACAAAGCCACCACCACCGCAACGACTATTGGTTCTCCACGTCTACCAGCATGCCTCCACCGAACAAGGCCAAGAAGCGCAGCCTGAATAATCTTACGGGCTTTGTCGCACCAAAGAGGTCAAACAAAAGGTCGCGAAGGGAGGTCAAGGAGAATGTGAGTCGCACCTCGGCTTCTGCGTTGCACACATGTTCACGGTCTTGCCACTTTAGGCAGGTTCTGAGGTCTTCGTCGGCGACACGGAGCGCCTAGACGATCCCATGGACGCATACATCAGTGCAGATCAGGTTCGTGGCATCCTGATGTTCTCTTGGGAACTGTGGCTTGACTGACTGCATGCAGCCTCCGCGCTTCTCGCCGCAACGTCCAAGCACATCCGAAGTGTCTGATCAACCCATGGATCCACCTTCTCGCCACATTACCCCGCCGCCATTGAGTTCCTGCACGCCGCTCACGCCCAGCCGCCGGGCAGGCAATCGCATGACCGCGTCTTCCTCACACCATACTCCTCGCACGCCGCCTGCTTCTTCGACGCACGAACGTTCGATTCAAGGCTCTGGATCATCTTCGCAGCACTCATCTGGCCGTGGCGGGCATGCGCACCACCGTGCCTGCCGCTTTTCATCTCCCAACCGCGAACATTCCCATGCCAATCTCCCGCCGCCTCTCCCGAGCCTTCTCGAGTACTCTCAGCCACGAAATCATTCGCGCTCGCCATCCCGCAGCTCCTCACGCAGCCCAAGTCTGTGTCCAGGAACATCGTCAGCATCATTTCCTGCACCTCAAATCGGGCCTCTTCCCAGTCTGCAATCAGCCCTTTCCATATCGTCACGTATCGAGCAATCTGTCTTCTCGCGTAGCATCAATTCCGGGCCTATCCCGTCTGCCCCGCCATCGTCGGGGCAGCCCATTAATATCTCTTTGTCAAACAATGTTGCTGTTCATGACGAGCGTGATGGGCTTGCGAGCCAATCAACCATATCGCAACTCGATACGCAGCATGCTGCTCGTGTATTCGACGACTTTATCGAGTCAATGGGTCCAAGTGTGCTTGATGCATCATCATCCTCAAGTCAAGACAATGTGATGGATGGTTGCTCAGATCTTGAAGAGCTCGAGGACACGGGCAACGGTCGGGCAGCAGCTTTTGAGTTCGAAGATGCAGATGACAATGCATCTGACACGGACGCCGAACTTGACGTTCCTGAGCCATCCTCCGCGGTGCGGAAAGAGCTTGACGACTTGGATCGAGAGAATGAGCGGCAGCGATCTTCGCGACACGCAGGGCTGGAAGAGTCCCAGCAACCCCACATATCGCCTATATCTCGGCCGCGCTCAGATCCTTCGGCCAACATGCCGGTCTCCCCACCTCCGCCCTCCGTCCCGCCTCACGTTTCGACTTCGCACCTTGCCGATCTGCCACGTCCAAAAGGTCGTTTCGAGCCACCACCAAGCCGTGATGTAGCACGCGATGCCGCGTTTGTGCTCTTTGAGATCTTACGACCCACACGCGTGTGCGGTAAGGGGCATAAGAAGTGGGGGTTCGGCGATGACGATGTTCTGCGACGACGTCTCGAGATGCTTCGTGTGTTCTTGAACACGTACGCAGACCTTAAGTTTGGGTGGAAAGAAGCGTCAGAGGATACGGCTAAGCGTTGGGGTGCAAGCTCTTTGAGGCGGAGCCAATGGAAGAGTGGTGGGTATGCAGCTCGGCAGCTTCGCCACTGGGCACGATTATTCATCGAGGATCACGATAACATCCCCTTCAATCTCTATGGCACCTGGAATACCAGCTTGCTCGAGGAGGGTGATCTGGCGCGCGAGATACATGAGCATCTACAGTCGCTCGGCCCTTACGTGCGCGCCCAAGATGTTGTTGAGTTTGTTAACGAGCCCCGCATTCAACAACGATATAGGCTCAGCTCCTCGATTTGTCTCCGCACGGCGCAACGCTGGATGCATCTTATGGACTATCGGTGGACGAAAACACCGAAGGGACAATATGTCGATGGGCATGAGCGTGTCGATGTTGTGGGCTATCGCCAATCACACTATCTTCCCCGGCTCGCCGAGCTCTCCGTGAACGTCCGCTCATGGAATGACGGCATACGCGAGGCTCGCGGTGAGCCCCCAGCCCCATACACGGTAATCTGGTACCATGATGAATCGACATTCTACGCCAACGACCGTCGCATTATCAGATGGGTGCATAAGGACGAGAAGGCCGTGCCGCGTGCGAAGGGCGAAGGTGCTTCGCTTATGGTTGCCGATTTCATCTCGGCCGACTATGGGTGGCTTCGCTCTAGAGATGGCAGTGACAGCGCACGCGTTTTCTTCCGCGCAGGGCAGAACCGTGAAGGATACTTCACCAATGAGGATATTGTCGCGCAGGCCGAGAAGGCAATGGATATACTCGAGCGCGATTATCCCGGCGAGCGTCATGTCTTTGTTTATGACAACGCCACGACACATACAAAGCGCGCAGACGACGCCCTTTCAGCGCGTTACATGCAGAGGAACCCGAGCAACAACTTCTGGGTCACCCGAAACGTTCGCAATACCGAGGGGAAGCTTCAGTACGACAAGACGACTCGTAAACGCGTGAAGGAATGTATCCCCATGACGGGTGCCTACTTCAACAACGATCCGCGGCGCCCACAATCTCTTTATTATCCGCGCGATCATCCTGACGCCAACCTTCGCGGCAAGTTCAAGGGGATGGAAGAGCTGCTTCGTGAGCGCGGTATCAACACGGCAGGACTTCTGGCCGAATGTCGGGGCTTTAAATGCCCGCCCGGGCGCACCAACTGCTGCATGAGGCGCATTCTATTCTGTCAGCCCGACTTCTGTGCAGTTGAGTCCGTGCTCGAGTCACATTGTAGTCGTCGTGGTATCTCCATTATCCTTCTTCCCAAGTTTCATCCGGAGTTGAACCCGATTGAGCAATGCTGGGGCCATGCAAAACGGCGCTATCGGGAGCTTCCAAAGTCGTCCAAGGAGGATGATCTCGAACGAAATGTGCGCGACATGCTCGACACGATACCGCTCGAGTGCATTCGCAAGTCTGTTGGTTTTATCTTGTCCCGAGGACTGTGTTGTTAACCTCGAAGCAGATTTTGCACTCGCTCTGCACGCTTTGCGGACGCTTATCGCCACGGGTTGAACGGGGAGCAGGCTGCATGGGCTGCGAAGAAGTATCGAGGGCACCGAGTGTTGCCTAACAAGTTCATGGACTACATGCCACCAAAGCTCAAGAGAAAGGCGCCAGCAGTTGTACTATCATAGCAGCTATACGTACTGTACACATATCGGGTGTTCTACGCACCAAACCTGTTTCGCCTTCAGAAGGTCAAGCCGACAACTTGAACATGCAGTGACGACCTTAGATTCAGGCCTTTGCAGAAGGAGTCGCAAAACTCAACATAGTTCTCTAATACAGAATGACATCTTGATAGGCATAGAGTAGACTGAGACGAATTTTGAGCCTTAAAATTCGTCGCCTGGCTGTAAACCGAACGACGTCGAGAGCAAGTGGTCGCGCGCGCGCGCCGCGGCGATCCAGGCGCGTGTGACAGCCGTGACGTTGCACGTGATGGTGCAGGTTTTGGCTGTCGCCTATCTTACCACGAAATTGGATTTCCCACGAACGCTGTCATGACCTGAAGTGTACTTTCGTGTGTGCATCTGTATGCAAACAGGTCTCGATCTCTACTTATTTCGCCGCTCTCTTGTTCAACAAATCTGGATTTTGAGTCATCGCAAAAATATTTTTAAATTCATCCGTCAATTATATAAGTCCGTCGGACGTCAGTAAAATCACTGTAATTATACCGTTATATTATATATGCCGTTAGGTCCCACGCGCAACAGAATATGTCTGCTAAAAATATCGACTACACAAAAAATGACAACTTCACCATACCCTGAAGTTGTCGCCAAACATGCGCTATTTCACCGGATCGCAGCGTCTCATTAACCAGCATCTCTTTCAACGGACACTCGCCGGCCTGTCTCACTCGAACAACCTCCAGGAGCGCGAGAGCCAATCCCTTGATTTCCGCTGCCGATGCGCCTGCGCCGCCTCCATCCAGCAAAGCGAGCGTTTCGAGGCGAGGAAAGAGTACGAATGTCGATCCGGGCTCGTCCTTGGTTTCGCATAGCGCATTCAGGAATTGGAACGCGTCGAAGATCCTGAGAAGAACGCAGCGTACATCCTCGGCCGGCCCCAAAAGATCGATCCAGCGTTCGGGATCCTGTATATCTCCGACGAAGTCCGAGGCGATCCTCAGTCGGCGCGTTGAAGGTAGAAACGGCAGTATGGGCGCATACGATGTCACCGCGGGATTGATGGGACAGGATTGAAAGTGCCTGGTTCCTTGCGCGTCACGGTATTTGTGCGGGTACTTCGAATATTCCTTGTCGACGCTTGGAATGTAGAAAGGAAGAGGATCCTTTGTGATGGGACGCGCGTCGATTTCGTATTGGGACAGATGCAGTTCTATGGGGATGTCGCCGTCCGGCGAGAATCGAAAGACTTCGGCAAGAGCAAAAGCCATGTCAACCCTATCGCCGTCGCGAAAACCTATCGGCACAACTCTGACGGAGGCAGTTTGGGGTATATCAAGGAACTTGAAGACGCCGAAGTCACCAACGTAGCCGTCGGCGTCCGTGCAGAAATCAAGGTTCTTGAAGGAAGGTGGCAAGGGGACCGTTTGTAGGTCCGTGCCATGGTCAACGTTGGCGATTATGTTTGACATACGAAGCTCCTCAAGCTTCGGAAGAGACGCGATTACGCCAAGGAGTTGGGACATGGGAGGATTCATAAATTCGTCCTCGATGTCGCCATGCACGCAGTGCATTGAAAGGTGGGTCAATGTCTTGGAGAGCAATGGCGAACTCCATGGCACACGCCGGCCCACGAGATGGATTTTGTGGAATTGAGGTGGACAACGCGTAGAGAGCAAGTGATGGGGAAGATAGACAGACATGTCTTGGTCTGGTTCTTCCGAACCGGAGTGATCACGTAGGACGGACACGCTGAGATCCTCAAGCAGAGGCATGTAGGTGCATATATATGGGTAGCATCTCTCCAAGAGTTCACCAGGAAGACGCTGCAGGACCAATTGACGAGTGCGCCGGAGAATGGATCTACAAAGCCATACAGATAGAGCGTCTTCGGAGGCGCGGTCGAGCGAGTAAGCGGGCCTGTAGAAACCATCAAGCACTAAAGATAGTTTGAGCCTGTTTGAGCGTGATAACATTTCAGCCGCTGAGTCGGGATGTAGCGCCAGGCAGTGTACCTTGCACCAAAGGGAGGAGGAGGCGAGAGCGGTCTGTCCAACAAGAGGTTAGATCGGTATATGCGAGCATCCCATCCGTGTGCTACTTACCTGGCGCCATTGACTGCAGACACGGCTGACGCCCATCCATCCCGCGGTGTAACGTATAAGATTTGGGTCTTTCTTCTGAGCTCGGGTATTCCCAGTCGCCTGGCATTGCGGATGCCAATCCGTCTGAGCCGATGCAAATATGGTGCTCAGAACCTCCACCGGAAGACGACATGCCGGATTGCGAGAATTTCTCAAACGGGTAGCCAGAGATAGACTAGACCGCAGTGCCTCCAGCTCAAGGTCAAGCGAGGCTACTGTCTCTGATTCCTGCGTCTGTTGAAGGTCAAAGCGACTGCGAATGATAGCATCCCATGTTGCCCTAGAATGACATGTGAGCCCCGATAGGTGCATTCAGCTATATGATTCCAACAACGTACTGCACTTCTGTATCTTTCTGTGTGGGTGTTGTTGGAGGCGAAGCCATGATGGTAGGACGAAGAATCCCTGGCACGATAGCTCGCATTGTGACGGTTGTCAAACCTTCGGACCGGATGTCCGAGCCGACATGCGCACGCACAATTCTCGCAATCATACAGAGTCTCATCTGGTCCATTGAACTACGGTCAGGGTATAGTAGGTGGTCAATCCACAGTATTTACAGACGATAAACATACACAGCGAAACAGAGCAGGTATCAACAGGCAGCAAAACACATATACAAAAGCATGAACAGATGACAAATTGGCTAAATAGTCCAGGACAACTCAAGCAAACAACGCGGTATCCAACCCATCCGAAAAGTCCGTAACAAGGATAGTCTTGTCGTACGACACACTAAAATCTGCATCAGCATTGAAAGTCCACTTTGAGATAGAAGAAATAGACGTACCTGACGATCTTGCAGCTGTCGAACTTGACATCCAGAATATGGCTCCCCTGGTGCCTCAAGAACTCCCTAACACATCGTCCACTCTTCAGATCCCAAACGCGCACGCTCATATCATAGCTAGCGCTGACGAGCCGCCCAGCATCCGGATCGAACGCGAGCGCGCGTACGAGGTCGGTGTGGCCTGTAAGCGTGCTGAGGCATGCACCGGTGGAGGCGGACCAAACTTTGATCTTGCTATCGTTCGAGCCCGAGACGATGAGGTCGCCTTTGAAGTCCACACACGCATGCCCGCGCGTATGATCCAGCACCCTCAGACACTCCCCCTTCTCCATATCCCAGAAGATAATCCTCCCATCTCCACTGGCACTGACCAGCTTCCCAGCTTGCATCGCGATAGAGTTGACTGGCCCGTCGTGCCCTTGCAGTACGCGATGCAGAGCCAACGTGCGTCTGTCCCAGATGCGGATGGAGTTATCCTTGGACGAGCTTGCGATCCAGCGTTCGTCGAACCGGATATCAAGTACGCCGCCTGCGTGGCCCGTGAGTATTGCGAGCTCTTCGCCTTCGACTCTGCCGCTCTCGCGGTCTACCACACGTAATGTCCAGACACGGACAGTGTGATCGCTGCTACCCGTGACCAGCATCCCCTCCTCCTGATGCAAATCCCAATCCTCCTCAAACTTCAAGCACAGCACGCTGCCGATATGACCGCGCAATACTGCGAGACACTCCCCATCTCCAACTCTCCATACCCGGACGGTGTGATCCCGCGCTCCCGTGACGATGCGTGCCGAGTCGAATGCGGCGCAATAGACCGAGTTAGCGTGGCCTGCTATGCGGAGCTTAGTAGGCGCATACGAAGAAGTTGCCCAGCGTTCATCAAGTGTGAGACGAGTACGGTAAAGTGTGCGCCAGGGAAGGGTCAAGGGCGCCGCGATGGTGGGAGGGGTAGCGGGCGCCGTTGAGAGCGGTCGTTCGGGCGAGAAGGGCGAGGGGGACAATACAATAGGCGTAGGCGGTGCGGGAGTCATGAACAAGGGAGTTGCATAGGGCGAAGGGCCGGCAGAACCCGAGCGCGAGAGGTTATGCGTCTGCAGAAGCGGCAAGCTCAATCGTGAGCGGGGATTCTGGAAAGAGAAATAGTCTGCATTGGTGTCTGGTAGCTGGGAGTCGGATTTGTCAGGTAACGACCAGCCGCGGGCGAGTGCGCGGGGAAGATCGATGCGCCAGCCTTCGCGACGGAAGAAGAGGTCGCGCCAGACTGCGTTATCGGTCGCGAGGTTGCGCCAGGCGGTGGATACGCGCATGCATGTCACGACCGACGCCAGGTCGAGGTGTCGTAGGATCAGTACGCCCAGCTCGCAGGGTAATCGCGAGATAATGTCTATTATCGTGTGAACGTTCGTTCTGCTTCTCAGTCCATAGGGAAAGCCACGTACCCATGCCGGTCTGCAGTCCCGCACCGTCGCTACCCATATCGCACGCCTCGTCGTCGATGAGCTCGCCCTCCTCGCCGTCCAGCGGTGGCAAGTCCGCGTACCTCACATGCGGGTCAAATATGAAGCCCGAGTTTGTTCTCCCACTTGCCGTCGAGTTCTTTTGCTTTCGCGAAGGTGACGCGAGGACGTCCCACAGTTTAGACAACGTGCCCTTGTTGTTCGAGCGCGAGGAGGGAAGACCGTGGATGGTGTGGAAGCGCGCGTGGCGCCTGACACCTGCGTATTGGAAGTCGAACTGGAAGTCGTCGAAGCCCGGGCTGGGCGGACTGATGATGCTGAAATCGGCTGTCGGCGCTGGAGAGCTCGGGCGTGTCACCGTCGCTGCGCGTGGTACAACTACGTTCGCGCCGTCGACTATATCGTAGGCATCTGAAGGTATGTCGAATGCCGAGCGGTGGGTCAGCGGCTCGGGGTCGGTGTAGTACCGGTGAAGCTGGTTGTAGGGCCCGACGTCGGACAGAATAAACGGAGATGGGCGCTGCGTACGTCGACGCAGCTGTCTGCGAGGGAATGGAACTGAAGACATGGAGGGGGACAGCGAGCTCGGGCCTGCGACGGACGTCATGGCGGCTTGAAGCGACAGACTCTTGTGCCGATCAAGTGTCAAGTTGAAATCGCCGGCCCGAGCATCCGGTCATTGCGTCGCTTGATCCGAGCGCCAGGTCCAGTGGCGGGGACCGCGCGCGTCCTCAACCTATACCCGTACGCCCACCACGGCGCACCCTTAAGTACCTGTTATCTCTTGAGGTGCATACACGCATCCCGTAGTCCCAGTATGCTCTCGCGCTCCGGCAGGTCGTTGTTACGCACCACCGCACAAAGGCGGTACCTCTCCAGTCGCGCCTCGGGCGTGCTGAGCGCACTAGACATTCCGACGTCAGGCACTGAACTCGACGGTGTATACGATGGCTCTTGGAAAGGCTCTGGTGAGCCACTCGAGAGTGTATGTCCGACAACGGGAGAGGTGCTCGCGCGCGTCAAGACCGTAAGTCCGCACATGGTGTTCAATGTTATAAAGATGCTAATGTCGCGTGCAGGCCACACCAACCGAACTGGAGGGCGCGATTGCGCGCTCACGCGAGGCGTACGAGCATCTCCGCTCTATGCCTGCACCCCAGCGCGGCGAGATCATCCGTCAGATCCGCGAAGCACTCTCAGCCAAAGTGGGTAACTTGTTCGCGTTTCTAAAGCGTCCGAAGGTGTGGCCCAAACTCAATGCTCGGTATGTTTTGTAGCGCGAGGCACTCGGCGCACTCGTGTCGCTCGAGATGGGTAAAATTAAGACGGAAGGTGTCGGTGAGGTGCAGGAGTTTGTCGATATGGTAGGTTGCTTACTGTTGTGACGGTGTATAGAAGCTGTTAGTTGACAATACTTTGTGTAGTGCGACTACGCTGTTGGGCTCTCTAGGATGATGAACGGACGTCTGATTGCTTCTGAACGCCCGGGACACTCCATCCTTGAAGGCAGGCTTCTCATCAGGTATACTACACGACAATAGTGCTGATAGTATCTGATACAGTGCCGAATCCGCTTGGTGTAGTGGCCGTGCTCTCGGCATTCAACTTCCCTGTGGCAGTCTACGGCTGGAACCTCTCCCTCTCACTTGCGGCAGGTAACGCGACGCTATGGAAGCCTTCGCCGACTACACCGCTCTGCTCTATCGCGACTACCAAGATCGTGTCGAAAGTCCTCGAGAAGAACGGCCTTCCCGGCGCTGTCGCTGGACTTGTCATCGGCGGACAAGCAGTCGGCGAGAGCGTCGTTGGAAGTAAGGACGTAGACATGGGTATGCTTGATTCTTGTCGAAGGGTATCTCTGGCACTAAACGTCGTGGCTCGTAGTTTCGTTCACCGGTAGCGAGCGTGTCGGCCGCATCGTCGGTAAGAACGTTCAAGACCGCTTCGGAAAGGTCCTCCTCGAGCTCGGTGGTAACAATGGTCAGTCCAGGACCTCCTTCGTGTACCTCAAACGCGTTACTAATCACCTCTATCCATTCAAGCCGCCATTGTAATGCCCGACGCTGACCTCTCACTCGCCGTCCCAGCCGTCTTCTTCGGCGCAGTAGGCACAGCTGGTCAACGCTGCACCTCAACCCGCCGTCTCTACCTCCACAAGTCCATCGCGCCCGAGTTCATGTCTCGTCTCCAAAAAGCGTACACGTCAATCAAGCCCGGCGACCCGCTTGACTCTGCCACGCTTTTGGGTCCGCTTCATACGCGTGCGGCCCTGGGTATATATGACGAGGCTATCGGCGAGCTGAAGAAGGGTAATGGCGAGGTCGTCGTGGGTGGTGAACGGTACGACGGGTTACAGGATCCGCTTAGCGGTGGAAACTTCGTGCGGCCGACAATTGCGCGTCCTGGCACCAGTGATCCCAAAGATCCTGTTTGGTCGACAGAGCGGTTCGCGCCCATCTTGAACGTCGCGGAGTTCGAGGAAATCGAGGAGGCGATCAAGTGGAACAATGCCGTTCCTCAGGGTTTGTCTTCGTCTTTGTGGACGAGGGATGTACGGAACGTTGGCAAGTGGATTGGGCCGGCGGGTAGCGATGCTGGTATTGTGAACGTCAACGTCGGAACTAGCGGAGCGGAGATCGGTGCTGCGTTTGGAGGAAACAAGTCTACGGGATGGGGGAGGGAGAGCGGTGGAGACGCCTGGAAACAGTATGTTAGGTGGAGTGCTTGCACGGCGAGTCTTTGTATGAGCTGTGCTATGCGGGTTGCTGATGGGTTATATTCAGGTTAACTTCTCCGACGCGGCGCCTCTCGCGCAGGGTGTTAACTTCACTGTTTGAGCTCGGAGCGTCGGGGTCGATGTACGGCTGCTTACTCTTCGTACTTAGCCACTAGCAGATGGCAACAATGTGTAATATCAATATCACATAACTTGATCTCTTTTGAGTGATACACAGGGACCGTCAGCATGCGACCATCATTGACACGTAGCCTGACTATATGCGCCCTCGAAATATACATGCGCACTTCAGCGTCTTGCCTGCGACTGAGCCCGCTTTTGATACAACTGTTGAGCATGGGTGAAGCGCTGAAGCCCGAGAGTCGCACTGTGCACATGTAAGGCGCTTATGCGAGGCTAAAGACGACCGTCCGCCGTGCAGTGCCTCTGACCCCGGTAGGAAAGGCTTTACTGCGGAAGCACGGCAGATTGAACTGCGGGCTCTGCGAACCCGTGAATGAGA
Source organism: Peniophora sp. CONT (assembly GCA_001632445.1). Taxonomy (NCBI): domain Eukaryota; kingdom Fungi; phylum Basidiomycota; class Agaricomycetes; order Russulales; family Peniophoraceae; genus Peniophora; species Peniophora sp. CONT. The sequence goes on along the minus strand of KV424696.1, from coordinate 44,107 downwards.
GGGATATTGCTCGGGCGAAGGCGTTGGAAATAGAGCTGCCGTTCGGTGGTACATACGCGCGTCAATGCAGAGTTGATTCAATTGAAGTCGAGGCCGACTTGAACTTGTGCTTGAACACGAGACAGAGTATGATACATGTTATTCCGGTCTGTGAGCACAAGGCCACTGCATGAGGTGCACGGGTGAAAGGGATACAACCAGAGCGCTTCGAGACCAGTCCGGTTGCGCAGTAGACCTCAGCAACGTGGGCCGGGCCAAAATGCGAACCGGGCTGAGATGCGGGCCAACAGGACCGCTCCGTGGCAGCTAAAACGACGGCCAAGTTCGCTCTCTGATTCCAACTACGACCACCCACCACACCCTTTCTTTATATTTCCCAGGTATAAGTCATGGCTAGCCTCGCGTCTCCCTTCAACACGAAGGCGGCTGCTGGCCAGGCGAACGGGCTGAGCGTGGAGAACATGTTCGGACAGATCATGGAGGCCGTCCAGAAGTCGGTCGGTCCCTCCTCTCCCCTCGCGCGCGTGCTGCCGTATCTGATACTCGAAATGCAGCACGCCGAAATTGCGGAACTGCGCCAGGAGTGCAACGATCTCCGCATGCAGAACACAGGCTTGGAACGCCAGCTCAGGGAGTCGCTCGTGCGTTCTGCCAGCTAATTGCTTTAATATACAGCTTTAACAAGTATAATACCAGAACAACGCCCGTATAGGCACCCCGCCAGGATTCCTGACGCCGACGATCCCAGGCTCGCCCAACCTCCGCCCAAAGACGCCCTTCCTGTCCGTTAACGCCATCCCCGCCCTCGCGACGCCGCCCATCGTCTTTGCACCCTCCTCCCTCGGCGACAACCGCGTAAACTCTGCCTACCCGCTCGAGCACATCCGCGAGATCCCGGGCTTCTACGTCGTCATCCCTGCTGGCGGCGCTGGCACCCGTCTCTGGCCGCTCTCGCGCGAAGGGCATCCCAAGTTCCTTTTGGACTTGACGCTCAAGGGCCGTTCGCTTATCCAGGCCACGTGGGATCGTCTCTTGCCTCTTACCGGACAAAGCCGCACGACTGTCGTTGCTGGTCCGGCACACGTCAAGAGCATCTATGAACAGCTTCCCGATCTGGCGCTTGAGAACCTCTTCTGCGAGCCTGGCCCCAAGGACTCGATGGCTGCCATTGGTCTCGCGGCTGCTGTCCTCGCACGTCGCGACCCCGAAGCCGTTATCGGATCGTTCGCGGCCGACCACATGATTTCAGGCGACGACGCCTTCTTGAGCGCTGTTACCGAAGCCGTACACGTTGCTCGCCAGGGCTACATCACTACCATTGGCATTGCGCCCTCCCACCCCTCGACTGGCTTCGGTTACATTCGTCTCGGCGAGAAGCTCGATGTGTCCGGCGCACCCAACGCACGTATCGTATCCAGCTTCAAGGAGAAGCCCGACGCACGTACCGCCGCCTCGTACATCGCCACGGGTAACTACCGCTGGAACGCCGGCATGTTCGTCGTCAAGGCTCAGGTCCTCCTCGACCAGCTGAAGAAGTACAAGCCTGAGATCGCCGAGGGGCTCAAGAAGATTGCGGATGCTTGGGACGACATCACTCAGCGCCAGCGCGTGCTTGAGGAGGTGTGGCCTGCACTCGAGAAGATCCCGATCGACAATGCCGTTGCTGAGCCTGCTGCGCTTGAGGGCAAGGTCGCAGTCGTGCCCGCTACTTTCGGTTAGTTTACTCGTTGAGCATGAGTAGAGCTTGCGCTGACGGCATATTCGATAGGTTGGGACGATGTTGGAGACTTCTCATCGCTCGCGGAGCTCCTGCCCGCAGACGCAGGACATCCAAAGATCCTGGGTGACAGCGCCCTTGGTACGCTGTGCCCGTATGTCTCTCGAATGACCTAGTGCTAACACGGAGATGGTTTACAGTGCTCACAGAGCAGGTCGCCGGTGGTATCATCGTTCCCGGTTCGGGTCGTCTCGTTGCGTGCCTCGGCGTGGACGATCTCGTCGTCGTCGACATGCCCGACACGCTCCTGGTCACCACCCGCGCCCGCTCGCAGGAAGTCAAGAAGCTTGTGGCCAAGGCCAAGCAGCAGGGCTGGAAGACGCTCTTGTAAACGCCCAATCCGAACCAAGCCCGATTCGCAATCCCCAGTCGATCCATTCCAATACCAACAGGACTTCTCTGTGAATGAACCTCTTTCGAACCGCAGTATTCAATCAGTCTACAGTTTCAATCCCCCGTCTTTGTTCTTGTTTTGAGTCAGTTTATCCTCTGGAGTTTTCTACGCACGCATCATCTTGCATAATGGATCTGCCCGTCAATCGTGTATTTATATCGTCGTTGTTAGACCTATACAGGGTTACCTCGAATCGTTTTCCAATTGTCGTGCGGGCTTGTGACATCGGTATCTGCACGCTGTAACGAAGAAATCGGCGCGCAGCTTTGCCAGTAAGTGTCTCTAGCTACATGTAAGTCCTCCTTCCAGGTAGTGTATCTCACTCTGGTCCGTCAGGAACTCCCGACTAACATCGTCATGTTTGTAGGTAGCTCAGAGCGGCGTAACTGGAGTGCAAGGGCCCATACTTGGACGGTGGACTATACGCGCGGACCATTGGAATTCTGCGAATTATTGTGGTGGTGTGTGGGAAACGTCTCGACCACAACCACAACCACCTGCTGGTTGGGTTCAGTCCGGTCCAAGTTCATTGCGGTTTGCCTATAACTATCATCCCAGCGAGAGCTGTATCGACCATAACACTACCCATCGCCTGCCCAGACTATGGCAAACCTGAACAAGCATCGCGCAGCCTCTAGGTATGTCTTCCTTCCATTCGTCCATCGTCGCCTACTCAACAGATGACAGAGAAGCATGGGCAACATTCCTACGTTCTCGCTTCGAGACCTGCGTCCATGAGGGTTTCGAGGACGCTATCGTTAAGCGCGTGAATCTAGCGGATCTCGAGCTTGAGGTTATGGAGGAGCGTGTTGTCTTTGCCCGGCAGCAGCGCAATAAGGTCATGGGCGCCTGCCGCTTACCGCCAGAGGTCTTGAGCGCGGTCTTCGCGCATGTACAGGAGATTTGGAGCCCTATGATACTAAGCATAAGCCCCGACGTCGTGAATGGCCAACGTCAGGACATCGAGGCGAGCTACTCATCGGGATGGATGAGTTTGCTGCATGTATGCAGCTTCTGGCGCCAGGCAAGTCGCTCCTACGCTCCTACGCTTGGGTTTGAAGCAAACCTAACATCGAATATGTGAACAGACCGCGCTCGGGGATTCATCCCTTTGGTGTAACATCCTATGCATGGACGTTCACCCTGGCTCTATGCCGACACTCCTGGCTCGCTCTCGAGGACTGCCGCTTTCTCTTCACATCAATGGCGCATGTCTGTCCACCGAGAATGATGAAGTCCTACAAGTGGATTTCTCCGCACTCTGGTCGAGTAAAGCTATTCTCCGACGCACCAAGCGGCTCGTCCTAGACAACGTACCGGACCATCGTCTGCAGCTGTGGCTCCGCAACCTCCACTACCCCATGCCTCTACTCGAGATTTTCAAGATAACCAACCCGCGTCGCAAAGATGGCGAGATCGTAGCTACTTTACCGGACGAGTTATTCGCCTACGATGCGCCAGTCTTGCGGAACGTGACAATGACCGCGACGAATTTACACTGGGACTGTACGACACTTCTCTCTGCCAACCTTGTGCATTTATCCTTAGGGTTCGACGATCGCACGCCAGAGGACGTCATGCTGGCATCCGCCCCTACAACAGAGCGCTTCTATCAAGTTCTATCTTCCATGAAGAACCTTGAATCGCTTACTCTCCGCGATGTCTTTCCTGCCTCGACTAGAGAAGGGCATCCTCCAGCTGAGACTGTGGAAGCAGAGCTCCCAAATCTCAAGCAATTGACGATGTTCGCTTCAACCGACTTCTTAACAGTGGCCTGCATAGACTTCTTTCAGCGCCTTTTGTTCCCCTCGCAGACGCGCGTGATACTCGACCTTGATCCCGAGACCCACAAGTTCAACTACCATGACGACCTTCCGACACATATGGTCAAGCTGTTCGGCCCCGCGGAATCTGCCGCGCCGACCTCAATGTGCTTTAGCGTGTTCACCATCGTTATGGAGTACTCCAACGCTTCATCCATACAAGACACGTTGCGAAACGATGTACCGTATCGCCATCAAGAGCGTCTAGCTGACATTTGGGAGGAGTACAAACTAGGCACAGGCGCGAGGGGAATCTGGATGGTTGAAGATGACGAGGACTACACGATCTTTTCGCTTCTCCAGTCGTTGCCATTGCGCACGCTGCAGACAATCGCGTTCACGTCAGATGTCAGCAATATTAACTACGTTGTAGAGTCTCCATATTGGTGGGGCATCTTCAGGGCCGCACCGAACGTTCAAGGCATCTCGGTTCGCTATCATGATGCGCTCGTCTTGTTCGATGCCCTGTCTGCGAGTTCCCATTGGCTGCTCTTTCCTCGGCTATCGACTATTGCGCTGCATGCGAATCCAGTTGCCAGTGAGGAGGATCTGAGTGAGACTCTGGCGAAGTTGCGCACGTCCTTGGATGTCTTGATGCTTGATATGCTGCATGTTAGGAGGGAGAAGGGCGCGCCGGTGGAGACGCTGCTTGTTTCTCAGGCGCTAGCGGGTTGGGACGTTTGGCGCAGGGTGGGGGACCTGGTTCATGTCGAATTCTTCTAGTTACAGGGCACTTTCGCTATCTGTACAGCCATATGTATATCTGGTTTCCAATGCACGGCTCATTTATTGCGCGCTTACATATCTTGTCGGTCTATGTAGCTGCCTGGTCATGTCGATTTGATGTGCCGTGGGAACCAAAGTGTGCCAGGCGCTTTTCGGTGCGGCGCGGTGGTTGTTCGCGACCACCACCTACTGTAGCGGATAATTTGTCACCTCATATGGCTTCCACATTTAACCTCAATGACATACCGGACGAAAAACGCCGTACTGATTCTCAGTGCGGTCTACATACTCATCGTATTGATACCGGTCGTCTACAGGCGTGTTAAACTTGCAAAGTAGCGCGGACAACCTCTTTTACGCTCCCGGATATCAACTTGCGCGATTACTGAACTCTCTGGCACTGATTACGAGCATTAAGAGCTGGCCAATCTGAAGCTGAAGATTTGCGTTTGCCGTGCAGCAAAGCAACTCGATTATGGATGCATGTCGTCTACTACCTCCCAAGGAAGCCTCAAGCTCCATCTTCTCATTCGGTTGTTGCGTGCGGTTCGAGGTCGCATATGAGATCTGAGAGCAGAATTGGCCTCACAGCTGACCCGTGAACCCTCCTACGACCCGCGCGTCTTGGCGGGCAGCGCAGTGTGCGTGCATGCAGCATGGGTATGATCATGGTGGGGCGTGGGAACTGTCTCACTCCCCCTGTTTCAATCCAAAGCAGACCAGTTGCAGTCTGCCAGCTACGACCACCATCCCCCCACGACGACATTCTCACCGCCTGCAGTGCAATCCATCAGCCATCCAGTCGAAGTCGGATATGGACCAGCATCGCGCTGCCTCTCGGTGCGTTTCTTCCCTGCCTACGTACATTGACACTTGTTCATAATATGATAGTGAGGCATGGGCAACCTTTCTGCGTTCTCGCTTCGATACTTGCGCTCGCGCTGGATTCACAAGCGTTGCTGTCAAGCGCGCAGATCTGGCTGATCTTGAACTTGAGGTCATGGAGGAGCGTGTTGTTTTTGCTCGGCAGCAGCGCAATAAGATCGTGGGCGCCTGCCGTCTACCGCCAGAGGTCTTGAGCAAGGTCTTCGCGCATGCACAGGAGATATGGAGCCCCAAGTACGGAAAACATCCAGTTATCAGGGCGAGTTACTCGTCGGGATGGATGAGTTTACTGCATGTATGCAGCTTCTGGCGCCAGGGAAGTTATCGCTACGCAACAATTCTGTAAGGCACCAGAGCTAACATCAAGTCTATGAACAGACTGCTCTTGGGTCTCCTTCGCTCTGGTGCAATCTACCGTGCATGGACATTCATCCCGACTCTGTACCGACGCTCTTAGCTCGCTCTCGGGGACTGCCGCTTTCTCTTCGCATCAGTGGCCCATCTCTTCCCGCCGAGTACGACGAAGATCTACATGTCGACCCCTTTGGACACTGGCTTTGCAAAGCTGTTCTTCGACGCACCAAGCACCTCTTCCTAGACAAAGTACCGGACTATCATCTGCAACAGTGCCTCGGCAACCTCCGCCACCCCACGCCTTTACTCGAGGTTTTCAAAATAACCGACCCGCAACGCCAAGAGCGAAACATCGAAGCTACCTTGCCGATGCAGCTGTTCGGCGGCCACGCACCGGTTCTGCGGAGCGCATCAGTAACCGCGACGAACCTACCAGTAGACTGGGACTGTGCGCTGTTTTCTGTGAACCTCGTACATCTGTCCTTGGGGTTCGACTCGGAGCACACGCCACAAGCCATCATAATGGCTTCTGCACCCTCTATAGTGTCCTTCTACAAAACCATATCCTCAATGAAGAACCTCGAGTCCCTCACTCTTCGCGACGTCTTCCCTGATTTACCTCGAGAAAATCAGCCTCGAGATGATCACCCTCCAGCTGCGACTGTGCGAGTAGAACTCTCCAATCTCAAGCGGTTGACGCTGGCAGCCTCAAGCGACCTCGTAGAGAGTTGCGTAGACTTCTTTCAGCGCCTTTCCTTCCCGTCGCAGTCTGGCGTGATCCTCGACATCGATGCCGAGGGCGACGACTTCAACTTCGACGACCGCCTTCCGATGTATATGGTCAAGCTGTTCGGCCCCGCAGATGCTGCTACACCGTCGTCAATGTGCTTAAGTCAAGTCGCCGTCGCTATGGAGTACTCCGACGCGCCGTCTATACAGACACGGCTCCGACACAAGATACCGAGCTGCTCGCCTGGTCACGAGTGGAAAGAGTACAATCTGGGCGTGGGCGCGAGGGGCCTTTGGACGCGTCACTGGGACATGGAGGACTTTACTGTCTTGTCGCACCTCTCTCTCTTGCCATTGTGCACGCTGCAGACAATCATATTCACATCGGACGTCAGCAGGCTTCTTCTCTCTCCCGAAGCATGGGTCAGCACCTTCATCGCTGCACATAACGTCCAGGGCATCTCGGTCCACTATCATGATGCGCTCGTGTTGTTGGACGCTTTAAGTGAAACCTCCTGGGGGTCTTCTACGAACCCTTTCGCGCTCTTCCCTCGACTATCCACCATCGCGATCCATGCGGATACCAACGAGAAGAGACCGGTTGAGACGACTGCGGAGATGCGCACGTCCTTGGATGTTTTGCTGCTCGATATGCTGCAGGTTAGGAAAGAGAAGGCTGTCCCGGTGGAGACGCTACTCGTTTCTCAGGCACTGGCGGGTTGGGACGTTTGGGACAGGGTGGGTGACTTGGCTCACGTCGAGTTTTTCTGAGTCAGGTTATGCTCCGACATGCCGTATGGGTCTCAGTAGAAGCATCTAGGCCCCACTACCCTCAGTGAAGTGCTAGGCGAGAAATACGCTGCACTATCGGTGAATATACTGTATTTGAGCGATCGTACCGGACTTTGATTTGAAAAGCGTTACAAAGCCTGCGTACGATAAGGGTACGGAAGAAAGACAAGTCCGCAGTCAGGCTGTTCCCTCCGCGCGTATATGCATAACCTCGACGTCTGTCACTTTCTCAACCTCTCGCCACATGTCCGCCTGAAACGCCTGCTCCCGCACGTAGATCTTGGGCACCGGCGCCTGCACGCTTCTTCTCAGATGAAGAAAGCCCGTAAGAGCGACGTGTAGTTTGGCGAGCTCATTTTCGCCCAAATGGCCCAGAGACACATTGTAGAATGCTATCGCTTTCAAGAGAGGGAATAACTTGAACTTCTCAGGCGCATCTTCCACTGGCAGGGCGAGAGCACAGAAGAGATGGTATGTCGCTGGCGTGTAATCCAGTACGAGGAATCTGACCTCGCCAGCCGAGGCAAACGCCGTCATCCATGCGTCGACGCTAGTGAAGAACTGTGCGGCCTTCTTTGTCATAGAGAGTTCCGACGCGTGGATTAAAGGGACAGAAGACAGATATGCCATGGGTGAGGATGAGGCGGGCTCGACGTAAAGGACACGTTCATGTGGGAACATGAAGTGACGCCATCCAAGACCGTCTTCTTCCAATTCCCGCACCCATTGGGAAAAGGGCGAGACTTTCGCAAATCTGATCCATTTAAACCCTCGAGACCCCAGATAGACCGCACGAGGTAGTCTCTTTGGATCAGCCTTGTCTGCCTCTAAACGAAATGTGTTCGTAATCAGAGGCGCAAAGGCGTCCATGGGAATTTGAGTACCGCAAAGCGTGAGATTCCTTCTTCCGCGATAAGGCAGATGGAGGGATTGGAGGAAGGGGAGGCATTGAAGCGTAGCTTGGGGAGTAGTGCTTTTGACAACAAGTTCTTCGAAGCTGGAAGGTAGTGTGCTCTGCACGCCGGTTGGCTGCACTTCAGTCGCGCGGGGAAATAGGTTCGTGATTTCAAGACGTCGCAACGCAGACAAGCCCGCTAAAGCTTGCGATAACTCAGCAGCAGAGGGTAACAAGTTCAATGTGGGTGGTGTGTCGTATGTTAAGCAGAGATCAGTTATGCTGTTTGTGAGGAGGGAAGAAGGCCACCTAATAGAATAATTGTTCAGTGTCAACTGACGAAGTTGTGGCGGAGGAGTAGAGTTGAATAGATTGCCTGAAAGAACGATGTCGTCGCCAGCTTCGAATTGCGAGATATCTATGTGTAGTGACTCGAGTCGAGGCATAGCAGCTCGAAGCAATACTAGCCACCGCTTCATGCGGAAATATTCAGCGGGTTCATAGAGCGTCAGACTTCTGAGGCGAAGACAGACTGTGGGTGCCATCCAACTCTCTAGATGTGCGGACACGATGTCGTGTATATCTGGGCTTAGGTCGTGGCCATAGAACTGGAGGTTTAGAGGGGACGATCCAGTACGAGAAAGTATGTAGGGTGCCTCCTGAATGGGTATTGAATAACAGGGTATGTCACACCAGAGCGAGGCTGTCTCCAGGGCAACCTGGAGGTCATTTAATCTACATGTCACGACAAGAAGGTCGAGTATGCACACCTTTCTCCACAGACAACACACACGCGTTATCGACTTCCAACCAATTGAGAACTGTTGTCTCTCCTGAGACAGGCGCTCGTACTGCCAGTCATTCTGTGCGAAAGAGAATATGGTGGCCAAGACCTCTGGGGGAAGACGACAAGCGCTGACGCTTTCATTCCTAAGTTGTCGAGCCATGACCGCGGTCTTGGGGTCGAGCAAGATCTGGAGTTCGTAGTCCAGGGTCGCAGAACTACGTTGGGCGTTGAATCGAGCGCGTAAGAATGCCGACCAGGCGTCGCTGAATTGTATGAGCGCAAGCAAGTCTCTGCTCTGTCATATTCACTTACTCGGACGCAGACAACGATTCTGAGTATGCCATGAGATATGAGAATGTGGTGAAACGCGCAGCAAGATCGTTGTGGTTGAGAATAAAGGACAAAGACGCGTGGTGGACAGTGGTGGACTCGCGTCACGGTTCCGCTGTCGGCGTTTAGAACGTTCGAACGTTGGCAAACCACGACCATCATCTTGGTCCCGAGCTGAGATCCCTTGACGGCACACTCGCCGCGAACGTCGCCGCACATAATGGATATGGACAAACATCGCGTTGCATCTCGGTGCGTTCTACTCCGTCTGTTTACCGGCTTGTCCTCATGCTTGATGACCAGGGAGACATGGGCGACCTTTCTGCGCTCTCGCTTTGGGACCTGCGCGCGCGCCGACTTGGACTTCTTCGATGCCACTGTCAAGCGATCTGATCTGGCAGACCTCGAGCTTGACATCATGGAAGAGCATGTGGTTTTCGCACGGCAGCAGCACAACAAAGTTATGGGCGCCTGCCGCTTGCCGCCAGAGGTCTTGAGCACTGTGCTCACACTTGCCCAGGAGGAATGGAGTCCTAGCCTAAAGAGCATAGACTGCGCTCTGTCCAATGGGAAGTGGCATATCACAAGGGAATACTCGCTAGGATGGATGAGTTTGTTGCATATATGCAGCTTCTGGCGCCAGGTACGTTACTGCCCCATTCCAGAGCCTTGTGCGCAGCAGAGGTAACATATGATATATCAACAGACCGTTCTTGGAGCTCCCTCGATGTGGTGCAACATTCCGTGTATGGGCGTTCACACAAAGTCTATACCGACACTCCTGGCTCGCTCCCGAGGACTACCGCTCTCTCTTCTCATCGATGGAGTTTCTCTGGATGTACAGGACGGCGATGGCTTGAATATGGACCTTTCCGGAAACTGGTTATCTGAATTTTCTCTCGAACGTACGAAGGAGCTCGTCATAGATAACATGCCTGACCGTTATTTGAAGCAGTGGCTCGGCAAACTTAATCACCCTATGCCACTTCTTGAGATCTTTAGGATAACCAATCCACGTCGCCAAGAACAAGACATCACGGCCACACTGCCATTCGGATTGTTTTCCCGCCATGCGCCAGTCTTGCGAGACGTATATGTGACCGGGGCGAATTTGCCAGTGGACTGGAACTGCGCGCTCTTCTCGGTGAACCTTGTGTGTTTAGCCATATCGTTTGACGATCGGACCCCATTGGAAGTGATGCTGAACTCCGCACCAACCTCTTTATCTTTCTATACGGCCATATCTTCCATGAAAAATCTCACGACACTCAGCCTTCGAAACACTTTTCCTGCTCCGACGCACGGATATGATTCATCGGTCCTGACTGTTATGGAACTCCCGAACCTACAATTTTTTACTCTGGAAGCTTCAGGCGACTTTGTGCAGCGCTGTGTGCACTTCTTTCAGCGCCTCTCACTTTCGACGCAGACAAACGTCATCCTTGACCTCGATGTGGAAGGCGATTTCGACCTCGGAGATTGTTTGCAGATGCAGATCCCCAACTTGTTCGGTGCTACGAAGGCTTCCATCTCGTCCGCGATGATCATAGGTCCCAACGCCATCGCTATGGCTTACTCCGCCGAACCTCCGCCGGCCCTATTACAAAATGAAATACCAGACTCATCGAGTCAGACCCACAAGTGGGAGGAGTTCAATCTAGCACAGTTTGGCGCCGGCGCAAGGGGCCTTCAGACACATCACCTGGAGGACGTGGATTTCACTGTGCTGCCGCATATCAGGCTATTACCGTTGCGTACGCTGCAAACTATCGTGTTCACGTCGGAATTCACTGTTCGCTTTCTTACGTCAGAGGCATGGATCAACTCTTTCGCCGCTGCACAGGATGTCAAAGGCATATCGGTTCACTACCACTGGGCGCTCAGGTTATTCGATGCTTTGAGCGAAACCTCTTGGGCGGGCACGGAGCGGTTTACACTCTTCCCTCGATTATCCACTATTGCGCTACATGCGGATCCTCACGAGGGCGAGAATATGCCAGCCGAGTTTCTTGCCAGAATGCGCACGACTTTCGACGATCATCTGCTCGATCTTCTACTAGTTAGGCAGGAGAAGGGTGCGGCACTGGGAACACTGCTCATTTCTCAGGCGCTAGCGGGCCAGGATGTTTGGGGCAGGGCGGAGAATTTGACTCGTGTAAAGTTCTTCTGACCATCAGCGCATCAGCCTCGGAGTGCTGCGGCTATACTCCCACAGCGTATACAAGTATTGATGGTGACTTGCGCATTGAGAGAGCCGAGTTATTACTCGCGTGATAAGCATGTACTTCTATTGGCCGTAGTATTGCCATGTATTCAACGAGTATTCCGAGTCCAATTTGATTTGTATACTATCTGGTAACCGTAGTGAGCATCCTTGAGACAATCGGTGTCGACGACGTCGGGCTTCGATCCCACTCGGTCGCCTGCTTGGAGTAGAGGGAAAGGCGGTTTTGCTGACGCGGAATGTTTCATGCAAAGCTTAGCGACGTGGAAATGCGCCAAATCATCTTGTACATTCGCCCGATCACGCGCATTGCACGCCTCGGAGCGTAATCCGCCCAATGCGGGACGAATGCAGAAGCTCAGAAATTAGTGATGTTCGCTAACTCCATCAGTGAGTGCAGCGTATCCTCCTCAAGCAGTCCAGGTTGTACGCGCAATGCCTCTAGTGGAGTCCCGACGCGCGCTCGTGTGTGCAGAAGATTCGCGAGACTGATCTGAAGCCGCACAGAGTCACTATCACTCATGCAGACCTCGGCATCGTCCTCGGCAACATCGCGGAAGAGCGCGATGACCGTTAGGTTGGGCAAAAGCTGAATTTTGTGCGTCGATCCATTGCCAGAAGTTTCGGCCAACACGCACAGGAGAGGGATGGATTCGCGTGTGAAATGTAGAGCGAGGTTATGCACGTTGACTGCCTTTTGAAAGGCCGTCCTCCATGCGTCGGGGTTGGAAAGAGCACGCATGGCGTCGCTGGTGATCGCAAGGCGATGCAACTGGTCCATGGGCAGTAACGTCAAGTGCGACATGAATGAACTACCGCTCCCATCTTCGTGCTCCGTGTCCTCTTCACCATCTTCACCAGCAATGGATAGTCGTCTTTCTCCTTTGCAAAACTTGGACTTCGGCCACTCTATGCCACATTCGGAGTCCCCAGCGAGCCAAGACTTAGACCATGAAAGTACCAAGTATCTTGATCGGATATGCAATTCGAGGGGTTCGTCCGGAGGCGAAGAAAAGAAGTGGGAGATTATTCGCGCCATTAGTGATGGCTCTGCTCCTGTGCCTAATGCTGCGAAGAAGCGGGCTCGCGTTTTGATGGGTAGCGCCAATGACAAGAGAGTATTCAAGCAATCGCGTACGGCCGCAGGCGAGGCGGAAAGCGCTAGATCCGTAAGACTGCTGGGCAGACGCACAGCAGTCGCGTCGACCGTGACTCGCTGATCAGAGAATGTAGGGAAGATGTTGCTCAGCGTCAGGTCTTCGAGAGCGGGCGCGCGATTAAGCACGTCGCATAACTGCAAGAACGAGGGTAGGCGCGATGGATCCGGAGGGTTAATTGACTGTAAACGAAGTCGGGTAAGACTAGCTGCGTTAAAGAGTTGTGATTGCCAGGGAAGATGACAATCTAGCAAGTCGACGACAGATAGGTGTGCTGAACCCAGCATCTCAGAAGGAAGCACAATCTCCTCCGAGGTGCGAGGCGCCATTTTAACATTGACAACGAGTCTCGTTAAAGTGGGCATCGAAGTACGCAGTAATGGTATCCAGATCTCTAGAAATCGGACCATGGATTCTGCTACCACGAGTTCGCTCGTGCGTTGACAGATGGGGGGCGACATCCAAATGGTGGGTATATCATCTGAGTCAGATCCATCGACATGGTCTATCCCAAGGAAGAAGAGCCGCAGCTTGTTCTGCCGGGAGCGGGCGAGAATCGTGGGTATTGCACGTATCGCGAGTCCATAACAGCCCAAATCGCACCATAACGACGGGGTTGACAGTGCAACCTGGTCAACCGTCAATTGCAACATTCTCAATCCAAAAAAGGGAGCACGTACCTCACGCCACCGACTGCACACGTGGCACAGCGCAATCCAGCCAATATCGCCATTACACGCTTCCCAATCTTGCCGAGGCGCCCAGTTTGCCTGCGAGAACCAGAGTACGTGGGTGAGAACCTCGGATGCCAAGCTATACGCCGGATTGCTGGAATTACGAAGTCTTCGTGCCGATGCAAGAGTGCGTGGGTCTTGTAATATTTCCAGTTCGAGATCGAGCAAAGCCGCGCGAGCTTCAAAACCAGCCGCACCGCAGCTTGTCTGGTCCGCCGCGCCGAAACGAGAGAGTAAAAAGGCATCCCAAGCTCGTTGGCTATATGTCATTTATTAGAGTGCATTCATGTGAGAATGGCGTGACAAACCTCGGCGAAGGTATGGACGACATGCTGTTGGCAGGTGTGAAGGAGCAGAAACGCGAAACGCGACTGTGAGAGTGTGACCAGACGCGCGCGTCACATCCGCAATTCCCAACCGCCGCGCTGCGTCTTCTCAGCGCTGACCGCCATGTCGCCGCTGCCAAACTCCACCAGGTCAGTCCTTTCCCCTCGTCTCAAAGATTTGGTCCTAAAGTAGCTCATACAGCGCTGAGGCTTGGAAAAGCTTCGTGTTATCCCGCTTCGGTCCACCCATCGACAGCTCTACCTCGACGCAGCTGTCGGCATCCCGCATAACCGCCCAGTTGGACCACGAGCTCGAGGTATTACAACATCCAGATATCATAATACTCGCCAAAAGACGGCGCAATGCGAGTTTGCATTGCTGCCGCATGCCTCCTGAGGTCCTTTCTCGCATATTTGGGTACGCGCAAGAGGGGTGGATGCCTGAACGAAGGTTTCCGGAAGGCCACGTAACTCTTGGGTGGATAATTCTGGGACATGTGTGCAGTCAGTGGCGTGAGGTACGCTACTTTCTCTCTTCCGTCAACTCTTTTATCGAAATCTGCCTAGGTCGCGCTGTCGTCGTCATCACTGTGGTGTGATATATCCTGTTATGCTCTCCCGGTTAGAGCCGTCCCCGAATTCATCGAACGCTCCCGACAGAGAAAACTCAACCTCGCCTTCGAAAACCACACGAGTGCTAGTTCGGTGCTAGAGTCTGACATGGCCAATCTACGCCAGATGTGGATGTCACAGCCAATCCGTCAGCACTCGAGAAAACTCCTCATTCGCGAAACTACACGCCGTTGGTCCCTGAGACTATGGACCTCCTTCCTTCATGCTCCCATGCCATCCCTTGAAGAACTGAAAATCGTACTCTACGTACGTGGGTCGAATAGCGATATCGTTCTACCGGACGATATACTCGGTTCTGCGCTGTTCCCGCCAGCCCTCTCCACCCTCATCCTCACAAATTGTTCCCTCTCTTGGACCACCCCGCTTCTCAGTGCTAAGATCACTTTTCTAGATCTAAAAATGGAGCATCCGACTCAAGAGACGAATCTACCCTCACTCGCGCTCTTCCATGGCGTGCTTTCTCGACTGACCAATCTCGAAAGACTGAAGCTTGTCAACGTCTTCCCTGTCGTCGCAGATGAAGGCGAACTCCCCGTCCTAGAACTGCCAGAATGTCTTTCGGCTCTTATCCTGGACGCCTCATCTCCATCTATGATAACCTTTGGCCTCAGGACACTCACGTCTTTGACGCCACCGCGCCGCACACGCTGCAGTATCAAGATACGTGGAAACGCGGACACTGCACTTCTATCAGCAGCAATATCTCATCTCTTTCTTCTTCCACCAACTCCACCGACGGAGCTTCATCTTACATCGGAGATGATCATAACTACGGCGTCGTCAGAGTGGATATCGGGATCCTCCAAGCACGGCCTGAAATGGATCGATCGCGATACAAGGTTTGGCAAGGAAAGGCGGTTCATGGTAAAAAGGAGCGAGGCAAATCAAGATGAGGTGCCCAACGCACATATCCTTTCGCTTCTACCCTCTGTGCGGATCAACACGGTTGAAAGGCTGGCCGTCGCCACCAATGCTATGCAGTACTTCCCCGATGCGGAAACGTGGAAGACGAAGTTCGTCGCGGCGGACAAAGTGTCCTCACTTGCTCTACCTTATACTCCAGGACTCTACCACCTTCTGTGCGCGCTGGCCGAGACTGAAACCAACTCGGGTATCGAAGAGTTCGCTCTGTTCCCTCACCTCGCGACCATTGCACTCTATCAGCATGTCAATGGTGCTGGAGACCCTGTCGCCGCTAGTGACATTGAGGCCGCACAGTTGCGACTGGTATTGTGGAATCTTTTGCTTGCGCGTCAACGCGCGGGGACTCCCCTTACGGAGCTACGGGTGGAGAACGGTGTTCTGGGAAAGGAAGAGAGGCAGCGTATAGCCGAGGTCGTCACGCTCAATACTTTATGATCGAATCATCAAGACGGACTTCCAGTACTGTACGGCCGTAATTTTCTGCATATAATAACTATGCAGACTTTTAAATATAATTGGTGGTAATAATACAGCGAGCGTGAGATGTCTTTGTATGTATGCAAGTCGTAAATCCGAATAAAATGGTACGCGTCGAGTCGAGAGAAGGGCATGCGGTGAAGCTTGGTGGACTGCCGTCACGTTCCTATCGTACATGTGTTACACAAAATTGAAGATTTGAAGATATGAAGTTGTCCGGTTCGTTCTAGCAAGCGTGCATAATCGTAACGTCATAAGTCAAGAAGCAAGGACCCTGGTCGTTCAGTGCGTGAGATGCAAAGCAATGACCAGAGCGACGATGAATGCCACGAGGACGAGTATACCGCTCACAATGGCTGCGATGCGGCAGCGAAGCACCCAGACTTGTGGCCCTGGGGTCTTGAGGTCAATCAAACTATGCGCGAGGCTCTTCTCGCCAGAGCTCTTCGCGACATACGAAGCCCAACGTTGATGCCATGCTTCCGTCTCCCACTTCTTGGCCTCATCCTTCCCCTTCCCCTTCTTGCTACCCAGCCCAAAGAATGATCGACGTGGTTTGAGCTTCACCTCGTTCCCTGCAGAGTCCAACAGCTGCCCATTGACGCGCCATAACGGCAACGTGGTGCCAGGAGGCAGCTTCGGCGGCGCAGGCTTGACGTCGAAGCGTCCGGTGTCAAGAAGCCACCCGCCTATCATCCAACAAGGAGGCATGACGAATCCAACCCAGAACAACAGCTTCGGCGGCTCCGGTAGCCATGTAGGCCATTGTCGCCGCGTAGATGTCGGTCTAGGTGCGCTGCTGATAGACAGCGAGTTCGCCCAGCGTCTCCAGATGAACGTGTCGCCTGATGTCTGGTGTTCCATACGCGGTGCGGACACAGCAATGGGGATGTACAGTGTGGAGGAGCCAGGACCTGGTGTGGGCGGATGTAGCCCAATGGAGGGAACGTCAAACACGGGCTCGTTCGTGAGCGTGCGTCCGGTGAGTGATGCGCTGGATGGCGGCGTGCGCAGATGCACCTCCTGCGGATGCGAGATATCCACGAACTGGCCGAGTTCGTCCGCCGTGAGTACGGACGGCATTGGCGCGACGCGCACTGGAGTCTGCAACGCGGACGGCGCGGTAATGAAACTGCCTGACCCCTCCGAACTACTTCTCTCGTACAGCCTGCCAGCGCGTGACCCAGGTCCATCGAAGCTCATCACTTGCGTATGACTTTGCGAAGGCTGTATGGGCGAAGGAATAGTCGTGCTTGAGGCCTGGCTAGTCGAGCGCTTGATCGGTCGATGCAGGAAAGCCGAGTAGTTCGAGACTGCGCATCGTCATTAGCATACAGCATGGCTTCCACGTTGACGACATGCGTCGTCGGCGCTGTGAGTGAATGTAGATACTCACCAAGAGAAGCGGGCGTCGATGGTTCTGCAGTCGTCGTCCGCATTGAGGAATGGGCCTCGTAGATGGGGGAGAGTTGTTGTGTGTAGACAGGTCCAGAGGACATCTGCAGGCTGCGAGTACTGGGTTGCTTGAGTATGCCCTTGAGCGGCGCGCGTGCACGGTTCGAGCTGGGAAGGTCTGATAACGACGCTGACTGTCGCAACGGCGAGGTCGGGGAAGATGCAGCGTTCAACGATGACGCGGACGCGGACGCTGGGAAACGAGCCAACGAAGGGTCGGAAGACGACGCTTCTGGAAGTAGCCAGTTTATATGCGACACCGACGGGAACGTGCTCGGCTCGCGCCCTTGTCCAAGATCCTTTGTTGACACCGACAAAGAAGGGCCAGGCTGGCCATTAGACAAAGACGACGCATCGGACGGCGTCTTGCGGCCACGCGTGGTGATGGAGGCCGCAGAAGACGCTTCGGCGGATGTGCCTGCAGCGGGCATCCTGAGCCGCGAGGGGAGAGTGGTCCGCTCGACGTCAAGTTTCGAGCTCGAGGGGAAGACCTGAGCCATCGGGATAACGTCAAGATGTGCGAGGCCGACGCGAGTGGTCAAAGATGTGGCCGGAGCAACTTATATAGTAAGAAAGCAAGGAACAATAGGCACAGGCGAAGAAGAATGAAGAATGAAGAGAAGTGGCCGGACAACTGATCGCGGGGCCATCCTTATATGCAGGGGCTAATGCAACGCGAGGCAGGGAGGCCCAGCCGGGGAGGCGGACATGCGGCGGGCAGGAAGGATGTGCGACCGGCTCCAGCCATCATTCTTTGGAACGAGCTCGTCTTTCTCGAAAGCGTTCACAACGGGCTGTGCGCGATAGCACTAGCGGTCCCGCAGAAATGTAGATGAACCCGGTCCCGCAAGTAGGATGTCCGGTGACGATCGTCAGTTCATGCTGGTGGTCGAGAACAACCGTCAGAACCGGAATCGTGTCGACCGAGCGATACGGTAATACCGATAACAAGTGGGGTCGGAGCTTCTGCTTACAACTGTAAGCTCATCAAGGCGACTAGCGGTACATAGTAAAAGCTGTGACAGGTTTGAGATAGGGTAAAAAGAGTGAGTACGTTGAACAAACCAAAATAAATATTGAGACCCGTAGGTCTACCACTCTGGAGAAGCGTGTCATCCTTGTGCAGGGGCCATGCTAATCTTCTCTGTATCGTTCCAATTTTTTCGTATGCCACCCCGAAGGGGGCGAAAGAGGTTCCACATTTGGTAAGGATGGCGACACCTTTTAGCGAATCGTGTTCACCGCGGGTTTGATGGCAACAGGCTGTGCTGCTAAGTTACATGGCGCGACACGGGGCAGCCGGTCTTCTTGCCTTCGCTCCTCGATGATTATGATCACCGACTTTACCGGGCACACTCTAGGAGAGGCATTTAGCTGCCTCTTACACACTATCATCGCACACACATGACTGTAACTACCGGAAAGAAGGGCACGAACGACGCGCGAAGATCTTCAACCTATTCACGTTCCCGAAGTTCATCGCCTGACCACGCTTTCCTCGTGCCCCAACCAACATGCGCCCACCCTTGCTGTTATCCTCCCAGTCAACCTTCGACAAGTACAAGTGACCCCGGCTGTGCTTAGCACTGCTCCTTCAGGCAGCGAAGATTAGTGTCCTGCCCTTCGTAATGCTCACTTGTCGTCGTGCCTGTACTTCGGCCATGTCTTTCGAGTTACTTATCTCGACTCTCCTTACCTCGGCGTCACTCTCTGTGTCCTTTTTTGAGTATCAGCTATCCTGGCTCCACAGCTCGGTATCTCTATGCGTCTTCCAAATCTACGAGCACATGTACTGTCCCTGTTCCTTGTTCAGCGTGCCGGGCCGCGCAGCCGATAACAGCTTCCACCATGTATCTCGCGGCTATTCTGCTATCCGCAAACCTTCTATCAGGTTACTTTTGCTGCGTCATATGTCTCTGCCTGACTTCTGCGATATCGCGCACGATACATGGCACGGTATAAAGGCGTCGAGTACATCTCATGAGTCGGGCCTGTTCTGCCTCCAGATCGAGCAGTGATCATGTTCGGCGGTCCGCAACGCGTACTCGCCTTGACGACCGGCGCGTATGCCGCGACTATCTCTACGACTCCGCTGCAGACCGTCAATGGATTCGGCGCGAGCGGCGCGTGGTGGGTGAAGGACCTCGCGCTCTTCCCTGCCGAGGTGAGGCAGAATGTCAGCGAGCTTCTGCTCAACCAAACGAGCGGTACGTCACATATCTTAATTCCTGTACTTGTGCTTCTCGCTGAATGCGTCTATTCTGGGTAGGTCTCGGTCTTACTGACTATCGCTACAACCTCGGAGGCGGCGGCGTAGGCGTCGGGACATGGGACCGCGCACCCGAAACTCCATACATCAGCGACGGCGTATACGACTTCAGCGCGGACGAGCCGGGCACGTTCTTCCTTCGCGAAGCGGCGCGCCATGGTGTTCCTATCATCACGCTCTTCGTCAATAGCGCGCCGACTACGTTCACCAATAACTCTCAGAACTGTGGTGGAACCCTTATCGACGAGCGTATTCCTGCGTATGGGCAGTATATCGCGGATGTTGTCAGTTACTGGGCGACGCAGGGTGTGAACATTACGCATGTCTCGCCGATGAAGTGCGTCTCCTTTGTACCACATCAGTCTTCAACAACTGACTTGAGCCTACAGCGAGCCTGATAACAACTTCGATGACGGCGATCCTACTACTCTCTGCGGTCAGGAGGGCATGCAAGTTACACCCCAACAACGCGCAGCAGTCGTCTCTGCCCTCCACATTGCCTTTACCAACGCGAGCCTCAGCACACAAATCATCGCCGACGAGTCCAGCAGCACAGGTATCTTCACTGGCGACGCACCCATCTGGCTCTCCCCGACCGTCGGCTCCGAAATCGCAGCGGTCGCACACCACCAGTACAGCTTCAGCAGCGCAAGCGCACAAGCGAACATGACGGCTCTAGCAAAGCGCTTGAGTGGCGGCACGCCGACGTGGTTCACTGAGATCTGCTGCTATGCACCTACCGATGGTACGGGTGCGAGTAATATAGATCCGCTTGCTACTATTGGGTGGGGGCAGCAGTTCGACCCTACGATGGTGGGCGGGCTGCGGATGGGCAATCTCATTTATCAGTCGCTTGTCGATGCTGGGGATGCGCATTGGGATTGGTGGACTGCGCTATCGAACGGGCTTGGGTCGTGCTCGCCTAGCAGCGGCGACGCGGATTGTGTTAACGAGGTCAACGAGGAAGGCTGGGATGATGGTATGTTCGTATGCACTCTCATTCTGTGCAGATGCTGATCCGCGAGTAAAGGTATCATCTACTACGACCCCGACTTCAACAGCACCGGCTACTACGGCATCAGCTTGACCAAGCGCTTCTGGGTACTCAAGCACTTCGCTCGGGCGGCGCCTATCGGTAGCTCGCTCCTGACCGTGTCGACCTCGGCGAACGAGACAGACTGGCGCACGATGGCCTTCACTGCGCCTGGCTCGAGCGACCTACACGCGATCGTGGCTATGAACATGCAGTGGAACGCGAGCACGCTATCGCTCACGCTCGATGGTGCGGAGCTGCCGGCTGTGAGCTCTGCGTTCCGCTCAAGTGTGAATGAAGACTGGGCGTCGGTCACGCTGGATGTGGCGGATGGCGCGCTCGTGGTGAACGCACCGGAGATGAGCATCCACACCATTTTCTTCTGAGCACAGCTGGGTGGGTACAGGTGACACGGTGATTGGGGATTATGCAAGCTGGGCGGCCCGGGTATGTACATAGAAACCTCCACAAAGAACAGCGAGAGATAAAGTCAAGAAGGCTGCATCATCACGAGGCTGGTGGGGATTTGGAGTGAGTAGTTGTAGGGAATGGATGGCACACATGAGAGAGGCGCGGAAATGGACAGGTATTTCGTGGAAATAGAGATAAAGAACAGGGAGCGAGGTCATGCGGTACAGTCGCCGGGAAAGGAAACGCCGCTGCCACATTGAGTACGGTATCGATGGTCTCGAGGAGCGAGATAGATATATGGGTTAAAACAGAGGAAGGCAAGGAGAAAGCAAGATGAGAGCGAACACAGAGTGTACAACAGTCAGGATCAGCATAATGTGGGGTATGGACGTGAATTAGAGGGTGGCGGTTGGAATGGCCTGTGCGGCTGCTGCTGCGACGACGGTGGCGGTCGCCTCTTCGCTCGTAGAGTGCTCATCCTTGGCCGACTCAGCAGCGACAGGCGTGTCCTCGAGCTCCTCCACCGGGGTAGGCGCAATAACATCTGCGGCAGCAGCAGTGATGGGCGACGCCGGAGCTTCGGGTTCTGCCGTGGCCTCTGCCTGAGTCTCCGGTGCAGGCGACGATGAAGACCGCTTAGCGAGCGCAGCCTCCTCGGCGTCGTCCGCCTCGGGAAGCGGCATCTCGGCAGCAGGAGTGGCTTCCTCTACAGGCTTGTCAGCCTCGACAGCAGAAGAGGACTCCGCGTCGACGGCCACAGAAGTAGACGCGGGCTCGGCACTATCCGTCTGTTCTCCCTTTGGCTTCGCCTCCAGCTCGACCTCCTTGACGCCCTGCGTGACTGCCTTCACACTGGCATCCGTCTCCTTGCCCGCAGGCGCAAGCTCGCCGAAATCCGATGCCTGGCGTTCCATCCCTGGCGCCACACGGCGCTTGCGAGCTATACTGGCACTCTGCTCAACTTCATCATCTTCTTCATCGTCAACACGGCGCTTGCGTCCGATCGTAGGTGCACTCGACGTCGCTGGAGGCAGCATATTCAGTATGTGGATTGGTCAGATACACAATATACACGTACCATCTTCGGACCACGGACGATCAGGACGCGAGTACAGCGAAGAAGAGACACGGCGGATAAGCTTGAACATGATTATATGGGTAAGAAAAGATGAGGGGGTATATCTGGACGAAGATGAACTTCGAACGAAAGTCGCGTCGTGGTCGCGTCTCTTCGTGTCAGACGCGCTTCGGCTTTCACCGTCCCTTCATCTTAGACGCCCACGAGCCACAACCACAAACACGTTTGATGCGCTTATGGCTCGTATGTGTATCGACCTCGCGGCAGATGCGTTGCGAAAGAATATTCCATAACGCAACGCGAGGCGAGGCTGAGGAAAATCAGGAAAACGAACTTCAACGTGGCAGGGGTCAGGTGATGGGCGATCAAATAATTGATCTCGAGTTATCTTGACTCGCGGTTACTCTCTCTCCGAAGTTCACTCGCGCGCTCTTTATCTCGGGTTTGACCTTACCCTCTGAC
Organism: Peniophora sp. CONT; assembly: GCA_001632445.1. Classification (NCBI taxonomy): domain Eukaryota; kingdom Fungi; phylum Basidiomycota; class Agaricomycetes; order Russulales; family Peniophoraceae; genus Peniophora; species Peniophora sp. CONT. Next base: position 21,432 of record KV424696.1, on the reverse strand, counting down.
CACCGCTACAATGACGCTTGACGTGCTGCACTTTATCGACGGCAAGGGCGGCAATGCCGAGGAGATCCGCGAGTCGCAGCGTAAACGCGGACACTCTGTCGAGATCGTCGACGAGGTTATCCAGATGTACGCCGACTGGGTGCGAAGTACGTGTGTGCGCGCCGCACTGCGACATGTTCTAAATTGTTACTCTAGTGGACTTTGAGGCTACAAATATAAACAAGGAGATCAACGCCGTACAGAAGCAGATCGGCGCGAAAAAGAAGGTGCGTTGCGTTCGCGTGCATGTACGGTTACGATACTGATACAGGAGGTTTCTACAGGCAAAAGAGAATGCGGACGATCTCGTTGCTCAAAAGAAGGATCTGGACGCTAAAGCTGCTGCGAAACGGCAGGAGGCGAAGGACTTTGAGGTCACGATGCGCAAGCGGGCGAGCAACGTCGGGAACCTGATCGCCGCGGGCGTGCCGGTCAGCATGGACGAAGTGCGCAGAGTATTCCCTTTCACTCTGGTGTGTAACTAAAGCGTATGCATAGGATAACAACGAGATCATCAGGACATGGCATCCCGAGGGCCCGAACGGTCAGGTCGAGAAGAAGGCCGGTATCCTTGCACACCACGAGGTTATGCTCCGTCTCGACGCCATGGATCTCGAGCGCGGTACGCATTTACTTTTGCATCGACTTTTGCTGTATCCTTATGTGATCACAGGCGCTAAGATCTCGGGCCATCGAGGATACTTCCTGACTGGTGACGGCGTCGATCTGAACCAGGCGCTTATCTCGTATGCTCTTGATTTTCTGCGCAAGGACGGGTACAAGAAGATTCAGCCGCCGTTCTTCATGAACAAGGACGTCATGGGCAAGACGGCTCAGCTTGATCAGTTCGACGAGGAGCTTTACAAGGTACGTTCATCTATCTACATCTGCGTGCTCGCATAACTCACGCTAGAGCAGGTCATCGGCAGCGACGACGAGAAGTACCTGATCGCCACCTCCGAACAACCCATCTCTGCCTTCCACAGCGAAGAATGGTTCGAATCGCCCGAAACCCAGCTCCCCATAAAATACGCCGGCTATTCCACCTGTTTCCGTAAAGAAGCCGGCAGCGCAGGCAGGGATATGTGGGGCATCTTCCGCGTTCACCAGTTCGAGAAGGTCGAGCAGTTCTGCGTGACCGAGCCGGAGAAGAGCTGGGAGATGTTCGATCGGATGGTGGGGAATAGCGAGGGGTTCTATAAGAGCCTTGGGATCCCGTATAGGCTTGTGGCTATCGTTAGCGGGGCGTTGAATCTAGCAGCGGCGAAGAAGTATGATTTGGAGGCTTGGTTCCCGTTCCAGGGCGCATACAAGGAGCTGGTGTCGTGCTCGAACTGCACTGATTATCGTACGTGGTTTATATGTGTGTATTGTGGACGATGTACTGATATAGCGTACAGAGAGCAGGAGATTGGAGGTGCGCTGCGGTCTGAAGACGAAGGAGCAGACAAGGAAGGTGTACGTGCACATGCTCAACGGCACGATGTGCGCTACGGAGCGTGCCCTTTGCTGCATCGTCGAGAACTACCAGACGCCCGACGTGAGTCAACACGTCCGATCCCGGTATCAAGGGAAACGCTCACATATTTATCTTCACAGGGTCTCACTATCCCGGAGGTGCTTCGGCCGTACATGCAGGGCCGCGACTTTTTGCCGTGGGTCAAGGAGTTGCCCAAGAACTATCAGCGCAAGGCGGCATGAGCGTTCGGATTGATGATGATGTTTCGGATGTTTGTATCCTTACTATGGTTCAATGTAGAGGTAGAAATCGAAGATGTATACCAGTCTTGCTATGCTATCCGTCCGTTCTCCAACGCAAGCCACTCGGGAGAATAGTGAAAGAACTACGGAGCAATCTCGCCCGGAGGAAGCTCTTGCTCCCCTCTGGTCGACGTTCGCCGCCACGACCTGAGGTTCAAGTCGCAGGCTAGATGACTGTCGGGCAGAGGGAGGCGAGAGCTTCTTGCGAACGAGCATCGCGGCCGAAGATAGGGAAGGGGAATTCGATGACAGGATCGTGGACCGATGGTGAGGGCTCGCAAACTTTATATGCACACGTCAAAGATAACGATTAGATAGGCGCGCTGTACCTGATTTGCAGTTGCAGTGCCTGTCACTGCGAGTGTCTGTCCCTTGCCAGACACCATGATCAGGGGATCTGGTAGACGTACAGTGCACTTGCAGATCGCGTAGGTATATTATGTACGGTACGGCTCTCAGGATGGCGTAAGAAGCGCGTCCGCCGAAAGGCCGAAAGCCAGCAGGAGATGAACCCGAACGTGCGCCGAGTCATAGCAACTTTACTTGTTCTCTACCGCCATGAAGTACTTCTCAACACGAGGCGGAGACGTCCAGCTCTCCTTCGAAGAGGTCAATCGTCCAGTTCAACTCATCTACATCTCATCCTAAAGCCATACTTTAGGCCGTCCTCACCGGTCTCGCGCCAAACGGCGGTCTCTACATCCCAGCTTCCATCCCCTCCCTCCCTCAAAACTGGGAGCAAGATTGGGCGAACTACACCTTTCAAGAGCTCTCCGTCGCAGTTCTGAGCCTCTACATCTCGCCCTCCGAGATCTCTCAGTCTGAGTTGCGTCAGCTGGTCGACAAGTCATACAGCACGTTCAGGCATCCGGACGTTGCGCCCCTCGTGCGCCTAAGCGACGATCTATTCGTGTTGGAGTTGTTCCATGGACCGACGTTCGCGTTCAAGGATGTTGCACTGCAGTTGCTCGGGAATTTGTTTGAGTTCTTTTTGCTGAGACGGAATGCGAGGAAGGGGGATGGGGAGACGCCCGAGAAGCTTACAGTTGTGGGTGCTACGAGTGGAGATACTGGCAGGTGTGTATGATCATGACTTGTGACGAGGCTCAATGACCGAGATGTATGGGCTGCAGCGCTGCGATCTATGGTTTGCGAGGCAAGGCGAACGTCGATATCTTCATCTTGCATCCCAAGGGTCGCGTCTCCCCGATCCAGGAAGCGCAGATGACTACTGTGACTGATGCGAACGTGCATAACGTAGCGGTCAAGGGTACCTTTGATGACTGCCAGGTATATACCGAGCGTTCTACCCTCACATCTACAACCTAACACTGATTGCACTCGCAGGACATTGTCAAAGCCCTCTTCGCCGACCGCGAGTTCAACGACAAGCATCGTCTCGGCGCCGTAAACTCTATAAACTGGGCCCGTATCCTCGCCCAAACGGTCTACTACTTCCTCTCCTACTTCCACGCTAAACGTTCCCTCCCATCCAACGCCACACTCCAATACGTAGTCCCCACAGGCAACTTCGGCGACATTCTTGCAGGGTACTATGCGAAGCGTATGGGGTTACCTATGGATAGGTTGGTCGTGGCGACGAATGCGAACGATATCTTGGCGAGGTTCTGGAAGTCAGGGAAGTATGAGAAGGCGGATTCGGAGGTCGTTTTGGTAGAAGGTGGACAGGCTGCGCCGGCGGATGGGGCGAGCGATGGGAAGCAGGCTGAGGGTGGTGTAAAGGAGACGCTCAGTCCAGCCATGGACATTCTCGTCTCGAGTAACTTTGAGCGGTTGTTGTGGTACCTCGCGTACGAGGCTGCATCGGGCGCATCGGAGGCGGATAAGGCGAAGGAGGCGTGCGCGACACTTGATGGGTGGATGCGCGCGATGAAGTCGGATGGGAGGGTGCAAGTGCCTACGGCTGTACTAGAGCTCGCACGACGCGATTTCATCGCTGAGCGTGTATCAGATGAGCAGACGCTCGAGACGATCCGAAAGCACTTCATCACTCAACCAACTTACATCGCGGACCCGCACACCGCCGTAGCGCTCGCAGCCGCTACGCGCATCGCGCCTACAAACAGTGGATCGACTCGCATCGTGCTCTCTACCGCTCATCCGGCCAAGTTCTCAGAGGCGGTTACTAAAGCGCTGAATGGCTCTATGGGGTTGAACTTTGAACGTGATGTGTTACCGAAGGAGTTCGTAGGGTTGTTGGAGAGGGAGAGGAGGGTTATCGATGTCGAGAGGCCGAGCGTCGATCTTGTCAAGGAGGTTGTGGAGAAGTACGCGCAGAAGACGGAAGGTGCGGGGTCGGGCCCGAGTGTATGATTGGAGATGTTGGTGGGCTCGGGAAGTCAAAAGCACAACTGATTATGTGCATGTATGTACTGCTAAATATTGATGTACGAGTTGTTCATGCCGGGGTAACCGACAGGTTGGTGGGGATACCGACAGGTTGAACATGCCTCGCCACCGCATGGGTTTGTGCTCCGAGCTCCTGGGCGGCATTGTGAAGCGTTACCGAGTCATCCTTTTGTTTCTTTGAGATCTTTCCTTATATCTCACAAAGGTCTTCGCTCGCGTACTAAATCTGAATACGTATAGCCCATGTATATGCAGATAGATGTTCAAGAATATTTCTGGCAAGTGAGAGCCTGGTGGTTGGCCGGCGATCATCAAGCGCATCGCGGCAGACGCCGACTCGCGGCGCGCAATGAGGTTGAAGCAGCTTCCACCACACGGCTTACAACCCACCATCATGGCCGACCCACCACGGCTTCACATCCCTGTCGCGCAACAGTCTTTCAAGCGCTCCTTTGAAGAATTCGGGTTTGATCTTGATTCGCCGCAAGAGTCCAATGTAAACGAAGCGTCTGGGTCAGGCTCGGGGAATGCCTCGGGTTCGGGCGCCAATGGGGTTGGGAATGGGAACAGTGGCGGAAGCGAGAGAAGTAAGCGGCAGAGGAGCGACGACCCGAATGCGAGCACCAGCGACGGCGGGTCTGAATACATGTCCTTCGAGAACTCGGAGGCGTCCGAGTCGTTCGTGTCGCTGCCCGCGGGAACAAGCGACCGCCCGCTCGCGGCTGGCCCGTCCAATCTGAGCACCGTCTGGTCGCCGCCTGATCTGGGCAGTCACTGGGAGGACGTCGACATGCTCTCCACCTCGGCCTCCACAGAGTCCATCCCGGCACCCGGCCCGAGCACCACAGCGGCGGCGAGTCAGCCAAGGGCGGTGGCCAGGGAGGACGACGAGCCGAGTAGCCTTGAGCGCTCCATCGAGCGCTTCAACGAGTTTGATACAAATATTTCTGTCATACGCCCCTCGCGTTCTCGCCCGAGCAGTCCCCCGCCTGTCCTGCCGCCCTTGTCCCTCCCATCGGCTGAGATTGAGCCCGCCAACGAGCCGCGCGCTGATCTGGGCGCAGAGTTGCGAAGGGTGGACGAGATTGTGCAAGATTGGCATATCCTGAGGGACAGGATACGCGCAGAACGACAGTATAACCCGTCGTTTAGCAACATCGACGCCATGCGCGCTATCTCTCGTCCTGGATCACGATCTGCCAGGCCAGGGTCTTCTTCTGGATCTAGGGCAGTACGCTTCGCGGAAGATGCGCCATCAACGAACGAAAGCATTGAGCGCTTGCGTGGCGGGCTTCTCTCGATGCATGAGCGCTTACGGATGGGCGACCGCGAACACGATGATATAAATAGGCGACGAGACGCCAGCGTCGATACCCTGCTGCGTATGTATGCAGAGCAGGTTGCTACGCCACCCTTAGACAGCACTCGGCCAGAATCAACAAGCTATCGTCCGCCAGACACCGCAAGGGAATCTACCAGCCACCGTGGTTTCAACCCGTATATTCCACCCTGGCTTCGCCGCGATAATCCTACAGCTTCAACTAGCAGCGCCCGAGGCTCTGGCGACATCAACCCTGACTTTGCTCGCGCACGTCGTGATGAAAGTACTGGCGGGCGCAGGTCGCCGCGGTCTGATTTCCTTGCAAGCTTGGGGATTGGATTAGATAGCGAGGCAGAGTCATCGCGACCACCACGTCTTCCAACGCCGTCCAGAGAGCGGGGTAAGCCCTACACTACTCACATAAGGACCATTCACTGACATAAGTTCGTTGTATAGATAGTATGGACTTCGAGGAAGACCTCCGAACTAGAGGGAACATGCTCCTCTCCGGCAACGAACGAGCGAGCACGTCTACGCTCAACAGCTCAGAGTCGCGTAGAGTATCAACCTCAGCCCCTCGCCCCGATGCGCTCGCTGTATTGCTAGATCTGCAGCGTCGCCAGCAAGATGCGTTGGACCGTGCAGGGGCAGGCTCTAGTCGAGATCCCCCGAGCTCTAGTCAGGCGGCTGCGTTGTTTGCCTCTCGTCCTCGTTCACGCTCGCCTTCGAGACGAGTAACGTTCTCGTCCCCATTTTTACGACCGCGCTCGCGCTCTCCCTCGTTATCCAGACCAACAACATCTCGACCCCGACCTCACTCTGAAGCTTTCTCTGACTCGCAGTGGGCGGACAGGTCGCAGCGTACCGAGGACCTCATAGACCGGATGCACGCTCTGACGGAGTCTGTTCGGGAACGCCGGGCAGAGATGGATGCTGATGTTTATGAGGATGAAGGCTGGCTACCACGTCGCACGCCTATGGACTCGCGTCAGCGGAGGTTATGGATGGAGCGCTTACAAGCTCGAGATCCTCCTGCCAGAGATCCTCCTCATGCTCCGCCGCCCTTCGTGCAGCTCCCAATCTTTCCTGGCCCGCCTTCTCCACCCGAACGGCTACAGACCCGTAGTGCTTCGCCCTTCTTTGATGCCTTGCCTCATCCGCAATCCTTACCGTCTCCACCCTCTCCCGCTGATTCTGACTTCGATATACCTGGCCTGTCTGCCTTCCGTCCGCCACGCGAGGCTCCTTCGTCGCGTCCTACTGCTTCATCACGAGACTGGCGATCTGCGCTAGGTATCGGTCGGGATGCTCCTGGTGGTAGCCGGGACAGGCGTGATGTACGCGTACCCACGCCTCCACGAGAGTTGGACGCCGCGGGACGTGAAACTGGCAGAGAGAGCTCTCTCGAGCGGATCATGGCAGACTGGATGACGCCTATACAGCCACTTCCTAGGCTGGACAGGTTCGTGCCGAATAACAACGATCGTACATCCGGCCTTCGCTCTGCACCACCTGAACGCACGCGCTCTCCTTCCATCTCCCCGATGGAGCGCTTGGAGGCATTCCTCAGCGGAGACATGGAGCCTCCATGGCGCCCACCACCCGTCTCGACTAGTGAGGAGTTCGTGCGCTCAACGCGTGGAGATGCAACCAGTCCGCCAAGGTTGGACTTCCGGGATGAGCCGCTCTCTCCTCCCTTGTCTACAGTCTTGCCAGAGCTATCTCCCGCGGAACTCGAACGTGAACGTCGCGTCCGTTTCCGGACGTCGAGCACGTCCTCGAGACCAGTATCCAGAGAACGATACTCGCCGCCAACGATGTGGCGACCGCCGCGGAACAGTGCGGGTGCTCGTGATCGTCCGAGCTCTTCGGCGTCTGCGTTACCGCCTACATCTCAGGAGCGTGCAAGAGAACGGTTTTCGCATCTTGCTCCTCCGCCCCCGCCCCCGCCTCCGTTCGTCACTCGCGACAGTGAAACGACGCGTACAGGCGATGCCTTCTCGATGCTACTGCCAGGGCCTCAAGACTTGGCCAGAGAGCGCTCGAGGCGTCTTCCGCCGTTCGCTCCTCCCCCCGGGCCGTCTTTGTTTGGCACACGTGATAATGAGACGACGCGTTCCGACGACATCATACACCCGCTTCTAGGAAGGAATCGCAGTGGCGCAAGCAGAGCTACAATACAATCTGCTTCTAGACATCGTCCTCAATCCAGCGAATCCTCGAGAAGACGCGAGTCGTTCACATATTCGTTTGACGACGACTGGGCCATGCAGACCCACTCCGCGAACAGTGATTATAGCCCAGAGTTCGACAATACGTTATCGCTTCCTGATTATATGGAGCGCCGGCGTAGGAGAGTGAACACTGTTCCTCGACGGCCGAGTCCACAACGCACTAGCCCGACTGTATCTCGCAATGCCGTGCATGTCGCTCATCATCCCCGTCCGCTGTCGCCTATTAGCGTGTTCGATGACTCGCCCCCCGCGTCTTTCGTTGGTCGGAACCCTCATGAGCCGCCGCCTAGGAGTTCCTACGCATGGCCGCCGACGGATCTGTCGCGCAACTCTTCTGGGAGTTCGGGGTCGAGGTCGACGCGCCCGACGTACGCGAGACTTGTTGGGGACCCGCCTGCCAGCTTCTTTGGGGACCCACCTTCAAGCTCATCGACAGGCGGCGACGCCGTTGCATCTCGCGATTCTGGCTCTAGGACATTTGACCCCCGCCGCTCGTATCAAGTTCGCGATCCTTTCCCTCGCGGTTACGGAGAGCGTATACCCGCACCTGGCAGCGCAGAAGCTAGACGACTACGTGAAGATGTGCCTCCTCCTCCAAGGCGCGTGGCCCCGCCTCCGAGACGTCGCAGTGGGCTTGGCAATAGTACGACTGCGGAGTCAAGCAGCAGTGCACTTGCAAGTGCCGCTGCAAACACGTTGGACGAGATCATGGGCAGACAGCGTATTCGTCGACAGATGATTGCGGAGGATGATCCGATACTCCCTGCGAGTGCTCGGTCGGCGCAGAGTGGACAGGAGCCGCCTTCCCTACCGCCGTTGACGATTGATGTTGAGCTGGGGCTGGAGACGGGGTCTACGGAATCAAGGCCACGGTCGAGAGTATCGCGTCCGGTACGTGTCTGACAGTCTAATCTCGTGCAATGAATATTTGCTGACAGATAGTATATACAGAACGAACCTGCCGTGCCGGATCTTCTGCGCGGTCACGAACGCCACCGTGAACGTATCCGGGAGATACAGCAACAGACGCACACTGCACGTATGGAACTTCTTCGTCGGTCCAGTACATTACGCCAACGTCACCCATCTCCAACTTCGACATCGGGAGATACAGGCGACGTACATTCATCGCTAAATCGCCACGCCTCTCGACGTGGTGCACCGCTCCCATGGGATGAGGACGTCTTGTTTAGCGACGACGACGATCTGCCGAGTCGGATTTTGGCGAATGCGCCGACCAGTCGGTCGGCGGCTTGGGGAGAGATTACGAGGGGTGATGGAAATCATGCTGAGGCGAGGCTTAGTGCTACCCGCGCATTTTTGCGTCGTGGTAGGTTCTCTGCTGGACCTGGGAGAAATGGGGAGCCGCCGCGGATTAGGGCGTTCTCTGACTTTATGGTATGCATTCTTCTCCTGTCTCTTGGTGAATGTGAAAATTGATTGGTTGTTAGCGCGATGAGGACTTTGACTCGAGCTATGAGAGTCTGCTGGACCTTGAGAGTATCATCGGTGATGCGAGGCCGCGCAGGACGGATGAGGCTACACTCAAGGCGATGCCGAAGGGTAAGTATGCCGAGTGGAAGCAAGAAGGTAGCGACGAGCGGTGTCCTATCTGTCTCGACGACGTATGTGAATTCCATCTCGTGCGCAATGTACAGTTACTAAACCTCCTGCAGTATACAGCTGAGGATGATCTACTGAAGGTCCCGAGCTGCAATCATTGGCTTCATCAGGGATGTCTGGAGCAGTGGCTGCAAAGCGCATCGACGTGCCCGGTATGCCGCGGGCGAGTGGGTAACGCCACTGCTGGACCTTCCACGGCTTCATCTTCGCGGACGAACCATCCGACTTTGCGTCTGGGCATGCGACGCGATACAATGTTCAGACAAGCTCTATACACTCCGCCCGAAGTATTCGCATCCCGCCGCTCGGATCCAACTGTAGCTGGCTCTAGCGGCTCTACACGCCCGACGTCTACGACTCACCCCGGAAGACCTTTTGGCCCTTCGACTGTACGAAGCCGTCCGGGCGGCATGCCCGTCGCAGAACCTTCATCGCGCAGGCGTACTGCTCGTCGTCCTCCGTCGCCGGCCCCAGATCTTGAGCCCGATAGCGATATGGAGTTTGAGTTTGATCCCAGGCCGATGGGATTGAGGATCCCTCCTTGGGTGGCGATGAGGAGGGCGGCGAATCGGGAGACTGGGGCTTCGAGCTCTGGTCCTTCGAGCTCTGGTCCTTCTAACTCTACTCCGAACCCCGCAGCACCTGCTGCTTCTAGTTCGGCTACACCCGCGCCCGCGTCGCCGCCACCTCCACCAGCTCCCTCCACCACCACCGCAGCTCCTGAACCGGTGCAGACTTCAGCTGCAGAGCAGACTGTACCTGTCCTGGGTCCTCCAGAGTCTGGCGCCTTTATGGACGACGATAGCGACGACGAGCTGTATTTCTAGTGGTATGAGAATTCAATGAGGTATACCTTTCCTTTTTGTATATGTGTTTTCGGATCCGTCCAGTCTAGCACCATGTAGCAGTATAACTTATAACGGAGCTTCACGCTCGTGTGTTGAATACAGATCACTCTCATTTGTATTAGAGTTGTTTCCCTCCAGGTTCGCACCAAGTTCGCACCATGGCCAGTTGACAGAACCGTCTGTCATTGCAGCGCTTTGCATAATGACGTGAAATCGCGTCGAAAAGATTCTCTCTTTGCACCTATTTGTCTGTCACTGATGCGTCACGGCTTCCACGTCGCCTGCTTCCCCGCCAGAGCTTGCGCGAGCCTGTACGCCTTGTGCAGGTCGATAAACGCAATATGCCGAGTTCCTAGCGCAGTTGCCGACTGGTTCGGGCAACGGCGAAGCCATGCGTGCAACTTGAGCTGGTTCAAACCCGAGCCTGCTCGAGTCTTTCCTCGCGATGCATGTCGGCGAGCCGCACCTGCTTGAGGTGGTCGTCTGGTCGTCCTCAATCCTCGTGCTCTGATTTCAGCCAGGAGCACGAAGCTATGTACTTCGTTCGAAAGGCGCAAGACGACAGAGGTCGTCATGATCGAACACTTCGTGCATGCCAGCAACTAGCCTTCTCGAGGCTGGTTCTTTGTATCAGCCTACCATTGAAGGTGCCCAAACATCTACGAGACATTCTCGCGCGTCCTAGTCAAAGCTAGTAGTATGTATAGGCCCAATTCCCTCGCGCTTTCGCCAACATGGTGGTCTGGAAGACGCCAGCGCCACGTAGCAGCGTTACTGATGGTCACGACCAAACAGAGCCAAAGAGAGAAACTTTCGGGAGCGATTTCACGTCATTATGCAAAGCGCTGTGAGTAAACCCTCAGATATTTATACAATTAATCCATGTCCACCGTCTTTGTTCTTCCATGATATCACAACGTCCTTCGTACAGATTTAGTTGCCTGTAAGTAGAAACGTCAGCGCGGATCATGAGAACAGAGAAATGACAGGCGACGCACGACCACCGAACTTCCCGATGACACCCTCGAGCTGGTCACCGATCTTGTCCGCAGTCTGCGAGTCCTATAATATGAAGATCAGCTATTCGCACTCTCAGTCGAGGTGGACAAGACGGGTAAGACGTACAATATCGTAGCCGGCCTTCTTGGCAGCCCAAGAGACGCCCTTGTCGATGGCGTTGTTGCTGGTCCCGCTCGTGCTACGTATTCACGTCAGAAAAGGGCGCCTACAGCAGCGAAGCCTTGAAGGAAAGAAACATACTTGTTGGAGGAGGAGTTGCCCGAACCGTACGAGTTGTCGTTGGAGCTACCCTGCGCGGTGTTGCTCGAGCCGTAAGAGCTCTCGTTGCGGGAAGACGAGTCGTTGTTGTTCGACGAGCTGTTGTAGCCTTCAGTGCGCTCCGAAGAGCCGTAGCTGTCGTTGTCGCCACGGCCGGACGAGGCGTTGTTGCCAGAGCCGTAGGACTCCTTAGGCTCCGACGAGCCATACGAGTTGGTGTTACCCCCCGAAGATCCATATGAGTCGGAGTTGTCGCGCCCAGAGGAGCCGTAGGACTTGTCCTGTCCCGACGATCCGTACGAATCCGAGTTGTCACGGCCCGATGAGCCGTACGAGTCCGAGTCGTTGCGCCCCGAAGAGCCATACGACGAGTCGTTGTTACGCTCCGACGAGCCGTAAGACTCCTTGCGGTCGGACGAGTCGTCGTTGCGCGAAGACCCGTAAGAGTCGTCTCCGCCGCGGCCAGACGAGCCATAGCTATCATCGTTGCGACCGGACGAGCCAGACTCGTTGCGCGAGGAGCCGTAGCTGTCGTTGTTGCCGCCAGACGAGTTGTTGTTGCTGCCGTAAGAGTCGCCCTGACGGTCGGACGAGCCGTAGCTATCGTTGTCGCCTCGTCCCGAGAAGTTGTTGTTGTCGGACGATCCGTACGAGTCGTTGTTACCACCGTAAGACATCTACAGAGCGTTGAGCATCTGTGAGATAGAGATAGCATGATCGGAAAGTACCTTGGATGAAGAGATTGCGATCGATGTGAGATGAAGAGGGCAAGAGGGAGTGTGTGCTCTGGGGCTGGCAGATGCAGCGCAGTAGACTTTATAGGCGGTGCCTCAGCTAGGCCCATGACATGTAGGGTCGTCGTGTCAAAGTATCTTCCATGTTGGGTAGCGCCCTTACGGTGGCCCGATCGAGAGCGATGCGCACTAAAAGAGGCTCGTTGACGTCGGTTGAACGCACCGGCCGTTCAATGCACCGGACGTACAGACGTGCATGTTTCTGATATACTGTGGAGCGGCTTTCCGAGGCTGGCGGCACAGGTTTGCTTGACGCTGCCTCTCCCGATGTCGGAGAGGAAGGCAAGGCACGGTGCCACAGCATGAAGGGCGCAAATGGGATGACGCAATCATGGCGGGTCGGCGGCCAGCGGGCTTAACGGGGGTTTGGATAAAGCACCGCTCTATGGCAGATTCAGCCTGGATATCGTCATTTGCAGAAGGAAGGCACGTTGGAAAACCACTCTATGAGTGAGAATACGCCATCATAGGTAGCGGTCAGGACATGTGAGATTGATACCACGATTGTGCCAGATGTATATGCTAAGTACAGCATATTGGCCGAAGAGCGAAGCTATGAACACGAATGTGAACGAGACGGGGAAAGATCCTGCTTTACAGTGAGTGCCTGTCAGCTCAGAAGATCGTCGGCAATACGCACCTCAGTAGCGCAGACAAGCCGCCTGAACTTGCCAACCTCTCGATCAGAACCAAGTGATGGGTACTTCGTTCATGACTGCAGTCCATGCGGGCTCATCCCGCTGGGAGGATGATAGTTGAAGCGCCTGAATAGGGCTCCCGCCCTCCCGCCGAACGTGAATCAAGTAGATGAGGACGTTCACAAAGACGGTAATCTGGGTGTCCGGTAAACGGTCGTCTTCGCAGTGTAGCGTGAGGGCGGAGAGAGAGGGAAACAGTATGAATGGGCCAGTCTTTGGGTCATCTACAGTCCGTGCCATGGCATACAGTAGCGTCATGGATGGAGCAGCGACGTGCAGGACAACTCGCTCAACGCTCTCTGCACGCGCGAGGGTCTCGAGCCAAAACGATTGTCGATTACAGTCGTCCAAGGCACCTCGAGAGAAGTGCAGTACACGTGCCGAGTGATATGTGAGCAGCGGGAGGAACGTTGAGGTGGTGAGCTTGGAAGGATATATGTTGAATAATGCATTGGGTCCGGTATTGACATCGTTGATCTTGCATGTCAGGGTGCCTTTGAAAACCATGAGGTTCGGCGACGTTGAGCAAGGGCTCTCGAAGGTGTTTGAACCGAATAGCACGAAACAATCCTCGCCAATGAGTATCTCCTTCGTATGACGCTGGGAGGTGAACCCCGAATTGGGACTTGCGAGTATCCGACGTAAAGAATCGAGTTGTCCTGCTTCGGCGCTGGGAATATCAATGATGACACTTGTATTGTTCGGTATGACAAGTTGAGACCAGAGTTGCGCGCACGACACAGCTTGCTCGCGACGCGAGGTACTCAAGATGACTCGCTGCAAAGAATCCGGTAACTCAATTTTCTCAGGGAATGATCCTTGCGCCGGAAAGATGTTGGACAACTCAATGACACGGGGGGCATGCAGGGCAGACAGTAATTCTGTCAATTGTTCTGCCGTCGGCAGGATTCGCGCGCTGGAATCAGCCGTACCCTTCCTCCCAGGCAAAGCAAGGTGCAGCCTCTCAATCTGCCCCAAATGCATGTTCGAAGGCCATGTGATCATATACGACATAAGTTTAAGGGCGGTGAGGTTGGGTTGTTGTCCTTCAGCGAATATAGGTTGCGAGAGAGCACGATTAGGCTTCGAGACAGTGAGCACTTGGAGAGATTTGAGAGAAGACCAATTGGATCGCGCCAACCAGGATAGCAGCTGAGACGAGGTGGTCTCACTGTCCGAGGATAGATTGTTGATGGATAGGAGCTTCACACGCTGAGTGTGGGCGCCTTGGAGCCAGAGGGACAATGCGGAAGCATCATGCTTTGGCCTCACGTAAAAACGCAAAGACAACGGCGCGAGCTTTGAGCGACGCAGTAGTTCATTTATTGAGGTCGGGTTCAGTGCTGTGCAACGTAGGTCCGCCCATAGCGTGGGTGTCGACAGTGCAAACTGGAAGTCGTAAGTTGCATGTTCTGTTCTGCAGGAAATGTCTGGGGCCATACCTCTCGCCATGCACTAGAAACGTGTGTCACAGCCATCCAACCACTAGCGTACTTTATCGATGTACTTTCAGCAGCATCCTCGAAGGATGGTGGCCAAAAGTCTTGAGTAAAGGTGAATATCTTCAGGAGACATTCGGGTGGTAGACGAGAGCAAGCTGCGCTCATGTTCCGTCTCTTCTTCGCAAAGACTAGGCAGACTTCTATCTTCTTGATCTCTAGGTCGAGAGACGCACGATGTTCCGCGGCCTTGGCAGTCGAACCTGCGCTTGGGTATGTTGCCGGGATGCGCGACTCAACGCATGACGTCCAGAAATTGTCCGAGTCGACAGCTGGATGAGCTGTCCCGATCCTGCGACAAGCTTGGTAAGTACATCCGCAGATAAGCTTGAAGTATCACACTCACAGGCTCATGACAAGCTCTAATGAGAGATGATGGTGAGAGGGAACGAGCGGCGAATTGACGATGTCGACGTCATCTCTGGGCGTGACGCGTCTCGTTGATCGAGTGACCGCGCGCGTCGAACACACAGGTTACACCGCGACGCGTCGATCATACGTCTTGTCCTCGACTCCCATGAGACTCTGAGACTGCCTCTCAACCTCAAAGGTCGCAACAGCGTGAAAGGCAGACTCAGTCGTTCGATGGATGCTTCAAACGTCACTCAGATCTTGATTCTCACTGTATTTGCGGTTCTAGAGTGAACGAAGATTATGTATGCTTTCAAAGACGCGACGATTGCCGATTCTTGTTCCTCCCTACACCATGCGCTACACTCATACACTCATAGCCAACGATGATTCAATTGTATTTCAGACCTTTGCATCACGCCTCGCTCACCACTTCCATTCCTCTCTCCCTTGCTTCCATCATCTTCACCTGCCCCTCCAGTGCCAGTCTCTCCAACTCTCTCTGTTTCATTTCCCTCTGTATCCTTACCCTTTCTGGAACGACCTCCTCTCTCTCCCTCGTGATCTTCCAACCGGATAGCCGTTCGACTCCGAGCGCCCGCAGCGTCGCTTGCTCTACCACGCTGTAGTCCGCCGGGTCGGCGCGGTCAAAGTTGAAGGGCTCCCGCAGCGCCACTGGCGGATTGGTGATGATGCGCAAGGTGCGCGCCGCGTTGTTGGATGCGCTATGAAGCATAAGCGGGTGCAGCAGATAGACGTCGCCGACCTGACCCGTGGCCTCGACGAAAGCGGAGGGCGGGAAGGTGGCAGCGATGCGGTTAAAAAACGCGAGGCGGTTTGGCTCGGTAGCAAAGGTGGGGTTGAGGGCACGAGGGGTCATGCGTGGGGAGACTCCTTCGGGGTGATCGCGCTTGAGTGTGAGTGGTAAGATAAGAGTGTTTGATAGGTGACAAAGTAAGAGCAAGGACATACTAGATGCCGTGCGATCTCTGGGATCGCTGCAGGACAGAGCATCGTTCCTCCACCACCGGGCTTGATATCTGTCAGAAGCGGGATGACCAGCAGTGCTTGTTCCGGACTATCGAGATAGTGTACGAAGAAGTCGCCGTCAACATGCCACCCCTTCAACTCGTTACCTGGCACCTCACGGCCCGCGCCCTCTGGCGTCCCGAGATTGACAATCAGACCGTCTCCCCATGTCTTCTTGGCCGGGTCGATACGCTCGTCGCCGCCGAGCAAGTCGCAGATCGCTGACCAAGCCCGCGGTGCGAAATCCTTGACGGGAAACCACCGGTGCGTAGGCATGTTGGTGCGCTCGGTGTGCCATGTTGAAGGATCGTGCGGGTCCATGCCGAGCCGCGTCCATACAGTAGCGATAAGGGGCTCGGCGTCAGCAGGGTTGAAGCAGCCACTGAGCTTGAGCCAACCATGCTCCAGGAAGTGGGCGATGTCGGCTTTGGTGAGGACTTCGTAGGGACGAGGTTGGGAAGCTGCGGTTTCAGTAGTGGCTGCGGTCATCCTTGGGGAGGGGAAGGAGGGCTGGCTGGGTTTGTCTCCTTCATAGGCCTTATAGAGAAGAGTGTGGGTAGGAAGACTGTACATGAGAGTGGGCGCGCTATACATGGAAACAGGAATGCAAGCCTGATGACGTGCAGTATTCCTGAGGGTGTACTCGTGAGCGATCCAGACCGGCCGACGTCAGTGGGAAATCTGTACTGCTTTCATACAAAGACATCTTATACCACAGGCGCGCGTAGAGCTTGCTTCTTAATATAACATGCGGCCGACTCGGAATGCTTCAAGAAAACAATGCCAGTGAATGATAGTTATATAGACAGCCGTGCTCTGGCGGGACAAATCTGGCTACACGAATTGGTACACCGAACACTACGACAGTTGAAGATATATCATTAGTCTGCATCGCGTATATTCATGTGCTGCAATGCCTGGATATAGGCAGTCTGCTCCTCCGCCGCGTTCAAAGCTCAACTCCGAGTCTGAACCTCGTACTGATCTCTAAGCTCAGATCGCGCCAAATGGCTTAGCATCTAGTTACGGTGACAGTACGTGCAAGTACGGTAAGGAAGAGCGGTAAGTTGGCAAGCCGTGAAGAGCAACCAACACAAGGATACTGTGCCCCTCTCGGCGGTCCCTTTCTGTACAGTTGCCCAGCCTATCATCACGTAGCAATCCAAACCAATTGGAAGGGGGAAGATCGTATGCTGTAGACTGGATATGTAGGTAGGCGACTGAATATGATAGACACTGCAACCTGGCAAAGTCCGAAGAGTACAGACTAGCCTACTCGAACCAAGTTATCGGTACTTTACTCGCGACTGAATCCCAAGCAAGCGACTCTTTCAGAGAAGCTGATACATGCAGCATCCTGAGAGGGTGCCCGAACTCCCTCCGGACGTGAATCAAGTAAATGAGGACGTCGACAAAGGCAGGGACATCCGCGACCTTGGTTCTGTAACCGTGCAATGTAAGAGTGTGTAGACAGGAGAATAGTGCAAATAGTTTCGTCTCCGGACTATGACTGTGGAGTGTCTGCGCCATGGCGTAAAGTAAAGTCGTTGATGCTGGTGCGACGGATAGTACGACACGTTCTACACGGTGCGCGCGCGTCAGGGTATCTACCCAGAGCTGCGAGTCGGGTCGTTCTTGGAGGACACGCAATGTGAAGTGCAAAACTCGCACTGAACCAAGCTGGAGATGAGAGGCGAGGTCCATGGTAGAGTAGCGCAAGTCATCGGGGTCCAGGCCCAGTAAGGAGCTGGGACCTGGGCTATAGCAGTCGCTTCCAGGCGATTCAAGACCGGTGTTTATGATAGTCTCTGGGTCGGCTGGGCATGGCTGAAGATGAGTTCCCGAACCCATGAGGAGAGTCGCGGCCAGCCCAAAGACGATTTCGGCCGCGTGCATCTGAAAACTGCTATTGGGGTTTGCCAGAGTCTTATGGACGGTTTCAATCTCGTCGTTTTCGGTGGAGCGAATGTCAATGAAGACGCTTGCATTGGGTGGGATGATGAGCCAAGACCATAATTGCGTGCACATCCTCGAGGTCACATCGCGCGTGGCACATAGTCGGAGTCTTTCTAGAGAGTCCGGCAGCTTTATGGGGATGGAGAACGATCCTTCGAACGGAAATGTGTCCTCTAGATGAATGTCACGCGGTGAATGCATGGCGGAGAGCATGTCAGTCAACTGCTGTGCGGTTGGTAAAAGATATGCGCCAGATAGTGTCGTGGGCAGTACGTCCATCGACATACACAAGTGCAGACATTGCACGTGTCGCATAGAAAAGCTGATGGGCCACGTAGGCATCCATGAAGTACATATTATAGACGTGAGAGTTGGTCGGCGCCCGTAGGAGAGTATATTTTGCGGAAGGGCGAAGTTCTTTTCCGTCGAGTGCTGTGCCAGCCTCAAAGTCTTGAGAGACGGAAACTCATAAACGAGTAGAGGTTGAAGTAATTTCAAAGCTTCGGATTCGTTCGGATTCGCTCCGTCGATGGTGAGCGATTCTACGCGTAGAGTCTGCGGTCCACTCAACCACTGGCATATATCCGCACTGTCGCTTGGGTCGACATCGATATGCAGATGAAGTGGAGCAAGCTTCGAGCGGCGCAGTAGCTCGGTCATCGAAGAGGGTTTGAAGGCAGAGCATGCAAGTTCTGACCACAGAGTGGGCGTTGACAAGGCACACTACAATTTGTGAACGACCATCACTCAATGAAGGGTCCGGCAAACCCACCTCTCGCCACTTGCTACAGATATGCGTTACACGCAGCCACCCCAAGTGATATTTCCATCTTTCATCCGCCGCAGACTTCTCGCGAGATGGCGGCCAGATATCTCGAACGAATGTGAATACTCTTTTTAAGCAATCGGGCGGCAGGCGAGAGCAAGCCGCGTTTACGTTCCGCTTTTTCTTGGCAAGTATCAAACAGGCTTCAATCTTGGCAATCTCCTGATCCATGGTGGCGGTGCGCTCTAAGGAATCAGCAGGCGAACCTGCATTGTGAAACATTGTCGGAAAGCGAGACTCGACGCATGTCGTCCAGATATTATCGTCATCAACAGCGGACCGGCTTGCATTAGTTCTATAGAAGTAACCATGAGCACAATCCCTAGTCGTTTGGAGGAGAGAACGCACGAGCTCATCACAAATGTTCCTGACGGCGATGACGGTAGGAAACAAGCGACGGAGATTCTGAGTCGGCAGTGACATCGCCGTGCGTGACGGATTGTTGAGTGAGTGACCGAGCGCGTCAAATGCGAAGCGCGCGACGCGCCTTGTCCCGACCGTATCCACGTTCACGCCTCGGCAGCATGAGCAATCTCGCGAACATCTCTCAAAGCTTTCGTAGAAGACTACATGTTACAGGGAAACAAACGCCAATTTCATTATACCGAACTTGAATCCTCAAGCCACGCTGGCCACCTCCAAACCCCTCTCCATCGGCATCTTCACCTGCTCCTCCAGCGCCAATCTTTCCAACTCCCTCTTCTTCATTTCCTGCATTATCATAACTCTCTCCGGAACGACCTCTTGCCTCTCCCTCGTGATCTTCCAACCGGACAGCCGCTCAACTCCGAGCGCGTGCAGCGTCGCTCGCTCTACCACACTGTAATGTGCCGGGTCGGCGCGGTCGAACACGAAGGGTGCGCGCAATGAGACCGGCGGGTTGGTAATGATGCGCAGGGCGCGCAACGCGTTGTTGGACGTGCTGTGGAGCATGAGCGGGTGGAGCAGGTAGACATCGCCAATCTGGCCCGTGGCCTCGACGAAGGCTTCAGGCGGGAAAGTGGCCGCGATACGGTTGAAGTAGGCGTAGAAGCCGGCGATGGGCTCAGGTGCCATGGTCGGATTCTGTGCGCGAGGTGTCATGCCTGGGGAGACGCCGTCGGGGTGATCGCGCTGGAATGGGACTGTTAGCGAGTGTGCCAATATCTGGGTTAGAGAAAGATATACCAAGTACCGTGCAATCTGTGGGATTGCCGCAGGGCAGATCATGGTTCCTCCGCCTCCAGGCTTGATGTCAGTGAGCAGCGGTATCACCAGTAGCGCCTGCTCAGGACTGTCGAGGTAATGTACGAAGAAGTCGCCGTCGACGTGCCACCCCTCCAGCTCGTTCCCCGGGATCTCACGCCCCGCGCCCTCTGGTGTCCCCAGATTGACGATCAAGTTGTCTGCCCACGTCTGCTTGTCGGGGTCGATGCGCTCCGTACCACCGAGAAGGTCGCAGATTGCAGACCAAGCGCGCGGTGCGAAATCCTGGACGGGGAAGTGCCGATGCGGGGGCATGTTGGTGCGCTCGGTACGCCAGGTAGAGATATCGTTAGGGTCCATGCCAAGACGAGTCCAGACGGTGGCGGTGAGGAAGGCAGCGGCGTCGGTGGTGAAGCAGCCGCTGACCTTGAGCCAGCCGTGCTGAACGAAGTGGTCGACGTCTGCGTCGGAGAGGACTTCGTAGGGAGCCATGATTGCGACTGGGTAGTAATGAAGAGGGTTACAACCTTCAACCTTGCGGCCTCAGCTCAGTCCTTCACAGACTTTTTAAATCCAGGGTGAGCGTGAAATAACCTGACTAAACGAGCGCGCTGCCAGTGGCGCATGTAGAGTCAGAACGTCAGGTGTATGTGCACTCGTGAGTGCTCAGAATATTGGGGCGGCCTTCCAGACCCAATGAGACATCCGTACGGTGTTTACTCGGAGAAGCCTTTCGAGTCAAAGATAACAGCTCGGTAGGAACTCCGAACCCTACAGACATACAGACGGGGATGTGTCCATGCGCGACAGTACTTACGCGAGCGGGAATACGAAACACTATTGATAAGAGCGATTAGGACAAAGGCCCCCCGAATACATAGTACGTTCACATGCGTTGAAGTCCGGAATGAAGTTTCTCACCAACGTATAGTACGGCGGTGGCAGATATAGACATGAAGCCAAGAGAATAAGATTGCTAAACCTTGAGACGCGGGGGCCCGAGGACTCGCACACAGCACCCCCGAGTTTGATATGGGTCATAGGACAGATACAAGATACAAGCCACTGGTCTTACCGCGGGACACGATGACCGGACTAGAAGCGCCTGGCATATCGGCACCTGGTCGTAGTCACTACTACTGGTACCGCTGCATACTGAGCGTACTTGTCATCGGCAGACTTGCATTAACGAACCCACTATATATGAGAGTAATTTGAGATGTTGTAAGGGTGCATCCTGGAGCCAGGATGATGACGGGACGAAAGAAAGCGACGAATATTTTCGAATTGGCTTGACGTACCGCAACAGGGAGTGAGCAGCTTCATCTCCGGAATCCGGGATCAAGATCAGCGGGCGCGGATCTGATATCGGGCGACCGCGCCGCGGATCCCGCCATCAGCGCCTCCCGCATCGCGCTTCCCCGCCCGCCGCCCGACCCTCGTCGTCGTCGTCGCGTACAGCGCGCTCTAATATACGCTCTCCGCACCAGCTCTTTCGGTGGGTAGGAATGCAATAGCTGTCAGAAACTGAGTCCGCCCACGGCCTACACCGGCGGTTAGACAGCGTGTCTAACGCGTGGGAATCTCCCATCAGCGCGCGTCAAGGCCGCGCGTCGTTTT
>KV424695.1:0-60702 GCA_001632445.1 Peniophora sp. CONT | reverse complement strand
GAGGGCCCTTCTAGATACTCGGAGTCTCGGACTATCCTTACTATTGCTTGCTTACATTCCGACCGGAGTTCCGCTCGCTTACTGTTCGCCTTGACTCACAGTGCTCGCTTCATTGGCTGCTCTCTAGAATCGACCCACTTTGCGCATCGGACCGTTTTTCTTTATTCCCGTGACTCATCTGTATATAAGCCTCGTCTGCATGTACCTAGCACGCCAGAATCTACGTGGTTTACTCTCCTAGTCCGAACCGCTGTTACCCTTGTGACCCTGGCCGTTCCCCTCTAGTCTCCGCGCTAACACCGCACTTCGATGCCGCACCCGTAGTAAGACCGGGCTGACTGCGTTACACCGAGCTGCACACTGCGGGCGTGCCGAGGTTTACCGTCTCCTGCTCGGGCATGGAGCCCTTGTCGATGATGTCGATATGAATGGCAATACTCCTTTGCATCATGCAGCATATTATGGGAATTTGGGCGCCGTCCGCATTCTTTTACAACACCCAGCAGCAGATGGGTCGAACGCCGCCGCCCTTCGATGCCGCACGCGTGATAAGCGAGGGCAGACTGCGTTGAACCTAGCTGCATCATCATCCTGGGGGCATGTCGAGGTTTGTCGGGTCCTGCTCGAGCACGGAGCCCTCGTCGACGATGTTGATAACGACGGCAATACTCCCTTGCATGGGGCCGCACTTTTTGGGAAATTGGACACCGTTCGCTTTCTTCTGCAACACCCCGCGGCAGATGGGTACAACACCGCCACACTTCGATGCCGCGCACGTAATAAGCAAGGGCAGACCGCGTTGCACCGAGCTGCATACCAGGGGCGTGTTGAGATTTGCCGCGTCTTGCTCGAGCACGGAGCCCTCGTTGACGATGAGGATAACGATGGCAAGACTCCTTTGCGAATTGCCAAAGAGAGTGATTGGTCCGGGCGCGAAGACACTTTACGTTTGCTTTTGAAGTATGGTGGGAAGGATATGTCGATTGCATCGTCACTTCATTACGAGTCCGAATTCGAGCTGCACTAAAGTCGCAGGGTCATTGTGTTCTTCATGGAGGTCGACACGCGTCGTTTGTCAACGACACACATACCCATGTCCTAATTCTATATACGTACACTTCGAATCCCTGCGTTTTCCAACGAATGAGCTGGCTTGGGCTGTAAGTATGTTTGTTGTAGTCTTCAATCATATTATATCTGCGCTGATGCATACGTACGTGTAAGGAAACATTGAATCGTGAAGAGCCGACGTGAATTCAGTCTGCGCAATTTTACCGCGAGACGGCGGGCCAGACATAAACCAGAAAGCAACCAGAAAGAACACTACGCGTGGGACGATCAGAAACCGGCAGCAGGACGCACTAAGAGCAACAACATCACATTCGGGATCGGGTGGCATGCATCTATGAATCCGACAAAAGATAGAGCCTTCTGGCATAGTCTGTATCTCGATCCACCCGCGACACCGGTGTCGCGCCTTCGGTCCTAAGACGTCGCACGTGGATGGTGGGAAGCAAGCTTACTGCCGTTACGGCCGAGACGCGTCGCGCGCACGAACGCGTCCTGCTTCCTACCGCAATGTCGCGGGGCTCTAGAGCTCCGCGAAAGCACTTTCCCATAGACATTCGCGATACCACCGTTCTTTACTATAGCTTTGCCTCTACCACACTAGAAAAAGTCGCTCCTTACAAGCTCTATGACTATCAGCTCGAGGGCACTCTCATCGCGGGGAGTGGTGTCGATCTCCTTGGCGTCGTTCCTACTGGTGGCGGCAAAACCGTGTTCTTCACTCTACCAATACAACTATTATGTGCTATAGCATCTAGTACTACTGTAGACCCCGATGTTCGCAAGCATTACCCGAGAAATCCGGTTATGCTCGTGATCATGCCAACTAACTCTTTATCTATGGAGAAGGTATGGATACTATAATCCCACGATTTACTTTATGCTAATATGACGATAGGAATTAGACTTCAACAAGCTATCGGGACTTCGTGCAGTAACGATCAATGCCGATGCGGTCGACCGCGCACGCCGAGAAGGGCGCGCAAGCCCATGGTCTGTTGCACGCGATCCCAGCACCACACACATCCTATTATCCCCCGAACAACTCATCACCGCATCCTACGAAGAGCTCCATAAGGACAAGGAGTTTATATCCCGAGTCCTGATCCTTGGCGTTGACGAGATTCATCTTCTCGACACTTTGGGTACATCATTCCGAAAGATCATGCTTCAGATCAGCTTTATGCGCTCTCGCCTGCCATCTCACGTCGTCTTCATTGCTACCACTGCAACTCTGCTTGCTGGCGCTCGTACTCGGAATATATTGAACTTTCTCGGTCTTCGCGTTGGACACTTCCACAAGATTCATCGCTCGAACATTCGTCATGATGTTCAACTTATCGTCCGACCTCTATCGACCAGTATCGCCTCTCGTCGCTTTCCGGATCTGTTATGGGTACCGCAGAAGCGCCGGCGCTGCATCATCTCGCAACATCTACAGTTGCACGTACGCGCGCCCATTCTCGTACTCGCACCCTTCAATCCCAGTTGTAAACATCGATGTGCCGCGCGTGCACGCCAAAGTCGTCCCATTCTGCACTATTGGACCTTTCCCCTCAGTAACAGCCCATCTACTGAACGTTTACGCGCCATAGCCCTTTCTCAACGACTTGGTCGTGCCCATGCCTGATGCATCCCTCGCACATGTCGCGACTCATGCACACCCTCTCGCATAATACTCGCCCCCGCCCCCTCGCAACCCTCAGGCGCATCGATATACGCGCGCCCACCCGAGTCCATCATCACCACCTCTGAACCCACACGCCTTGTCGTCGACGCTGACGCCGAGCCCTTGACGCAATCACCCTAGGCGAGATGGAAAGCCGAAAACGCCGAACAGCGTGAGGCGGCGGAGAATAAGCGTTCTAGTCTGGTGGTTATAAGAGAAAATGGGCGGAAGGGTGGTGTGGGTGGGGCAGGGACAGGTCGAGAGTGGGACAAGCGACTCGCGGCTCGCGAGGATTGGGAGAGCTTGTTGGCGCAGACTAGGAGGGAGTTCCCCCGTTCGGACGACTAGCGCGACATGGCCAAGAGCGACAGCGATTGGTCTGACGAGGAGCCCGCGGTTCGCCAACCTATCGCGCACATACGCGTCATGTCCAATGCTCCAAGCGAGCAAACGAGGTCTAGAGGACGGACTGTGAAGTGGGAGGCTGCTTGCCGCGCGCATGGGAGGGAGGGAGTCTAATGTGGTGATACGTATACGCCAATCTATGGAGGACTTGTGGAATGGCTGCATGTCTATGGACGAAAGCTCGCGGTTTGTGCATCTATCCTCATCCTTTGTCAATGAGCTTTGCGAACTGATTTGAGCGCACGTAAGTAGGTGCAATCACTGTCTCCGACGCGTTCTACTTCGAGCCAAGTTATCCACATATCCGGACCGCCTACCCCATGATATTGCCCATGTTCCGGGCTGCTGCCAACATCTTTCTGCAACATCTGTTCGAATTCAGCTTGTGCCTTCAAACTCGACGTGCTCTTGCCTTTTGTGCTTGCACTGAAGCCCATGAACACATCGCTATCACTCACCCACACCGACGCGGAGTCTCTGACGCACGAGGCGTGGAGCAGGTGGGCCGTGATTTATACCTGATGAGCAGATCATTATACTTATGCGAGTGGAAGGGAGCTCTCCCCAATGCGGCGCATATACGCATATACGCACATATACGAAGGACGTAGTGATTGGGAAGGGTTGCGTGCAGATCGAGAGACGCTCGATGTTCGTGCTTTTGTCTGATTCAATGCCCCTCTCGTTAATGAGCAGCGCGTACTGATATACCTAGGCGCACAGGTACTGGCCAGACGTGATCTCCGCAACACAAGTACTCTACTATGGCTTAAGGTGGAGCGTACTGCACTTCATAGCGGGTTGGCTTCAGATATGATGCTGTACGGATGCGCGCATATGAAGTAAGAGCCTATCCCTAGCGCGGCGCAACTGCCTATTTTCTCCGCCGGATGTGCAGCCTATACTGTAACGCCGCTCTCAGCCGAGGGCGCCAAGTATCAAGTTTATGATTTGAGTTTCTTGGTAGACTCAGGTGCTGGCGACTTCACACGTATACCTTCAAAGTCGCACTACCACTCGTAGAGATTTCCACAATCTGCACTCACACCTGTTTCAGAGAATGAAAGGCAACGCGAGACTAATCTTAATTATTGATCCAGACAAGGTAGATGGATGAGACAGGGTAACCATGAGATATCGGAAGGCCCTCTGCGTCAAAGCTAGCTGAGAGGAAGCTGGAATGTAGGGTAGTGGACGCAAAATGTGTGGAGATACCGGAACTGGAGTAAGTAGTTCAAGACGTCGAGGTCGCCGGACCATCCCACCTCCGAGTCTCCCCATCCATCTCGTTCCAAGCGGCCGCGCATTTAAGATTGTTCAAGTGACACGACTGACCACTACTCGCGCTCGACGCCGCGACCGCCCCAGCATAGACATAACCCGCTTCAGCCGCGCTTCCGCTCGTGTTCGCTGATTATAGCGCCAACCGTATCCCCGTCATTCTCGCCCCGTTCCCAAGCTTCGAAGTCTAGTAGAAGCTGCTGGTCAAAATCGTACTTATCGTCTGGGCCGAGTGCTCCTTCATCACTGACACCCGATGAACCTTTCCCATCGCCAGGGCCAGACATAACCGCAAGGATGGCTTCGATACTCATACCGTCGACGAGTTGCGCACCGTGACCTTCAAAAGAGGCGAACTGTCGCATCATATCACACAAGAAGTCGACGGCGGCTGCGTCGCCTCGCCCAATTACCCCTTCCGACGCTTTTGCGCTTAGCTCCTGTGTGGCGCCTTCCCAATCTGCTTTCACGCGTCGCTGATGCGCCCCCGCCATATGTCCAGATCCGGGACCACTAAGCTGCTCTCGTAGAAGCTCGACAATGATCCTCCTAAACAGTTTCATGTCTCCTATGCGGCGTGACTGAGTATCTTCTGCATTCAGTGCGTTGGATTCCACGACACCGTGCATGCGATCCACATCATTTGAAAAAGCTTCTGGGCCCGCGGAGTTGGCGTGAGTAGTGGGTTCCAAGACAGTATCGTGCCCGTAGACAACCCTACAAGTTCGCGGTAGAAGGATACCAAAATCAGTTTCTGTAAAGGATATACTCGGAGCGTTATTTGCCCACCTTTCTCCAGCTTCAGTACTTATGTCATCCTGAGACGACCTATAGTGGCGTTTGCAGCCTTTGCTGCCCCGGAGGTCAGCCTTTACATGTTCCTACACAGTCAGATACCCACCAGTGCAAAAACTCTTCGTCTGGCATCTGGGCGGCAACAGCGCACCAAGGACACCTAAGTGAGCGCGATGGTTGTCGAACCACTATGCTCATCTCAAGGATCATTCCTTCTTTCACTGTTTGTGCCCAGGCTTCCGGCTTGATGATCGCCGACTCTCCACCCGTATCCATGATCGTATATGCTCGCGATCGCACATATTCCGCGCCGTTCTTGTCAGCAAAGCGTTCAAGTAAGAGTCTATGTATGTCCTTGGTGGTACAAAATCAATCGTCATGGCCACTTCTCAATCACGACGTAAAGCACGCACCTCCCATTTCGAATATCGATCCAAAGGTACAATTGCGTGATCGCCCAGAACGTCGATGATTATGATGGTACGAGAGCGCGAATACCCGAGAGCACGAGGAACGTAAACGCCGCAGAGAAACGCGGCCACATAAGCCATTGCGAGAGGTATGATTGTTGTCGCGAAGACAGCAGGATTCAGCAGAGCTGCGGTTGTGGACATCTCGACATTGTTCGAAGCAACGTAGGCTGCGATCGAGTAGATCACTGCGAAGCCTCCCGTCAGGTTGGTCCTGCCCCCGGCAGGTAAGCCATTGAATGTGGACAAGATGTTGCTGGCCAAAAGCTTGGTATTTGATGCAGCATTGAGACAGGTGATGGTCAAGCAGATGCGCCACATCTCGGCAGTCCCTACTCAAGGATAAAGTCTGGTAAGTATGCGAGTCTCGCGAAGAATAGGGGCGTCACCGTACCTGCTTCACCACTGCCAGATACGAACGACGGTCTCGGCGAAATTATACGTCTACTATCGACACCTGTGTGTCTAGTGTTAGGGGCATGCGTGGAGTTCATCGCTGCAGGCGCTCCGTACCGCGTATAGCGCTTTCTTGGTTGGAAGTTGCAATAGCTATAGTGCGGATTTCGGACACCATATTCATAGTCACTGAGACCGATGATGACACACGAAGATGAGCGATGAGGAACGAGTACTGTCCAATTATATACTTGCACTCACATCGCATATTTGCGGATATCTCTGCGACATCAGAAGATACGTCCTCGACCCGCGCAAGAGCTGGATGCAATCAGTCATGGTCTGGGATTGATACGGGCAGAGACGCACCATCGCTTAGAGACGTTGAAAAAATGCACACATCCTTGCATATACTGGCCAGGGTAAGGCGAGTATCCTGCACCTCGAGGATCTCAAGACGCCGGGAAGCCTCGGTGACGGCGTCTTCTTTACCAATAAGTACAGAGAAGAAGTGGTCTAGGTCTACTCTGAGAAAGACACACTAACGGCGCTGACATTGAGGGACGTACTCATGCGTGTCCTGTGCATCATCTGGGTCACAGTAGCAAAAGTGCGCAGCATCTCGACAAGGATTTTGACAACCAGCTTGCGAGATGCGGGATCGACGGGTACGCCAATACGAACGTCCAGGCGCCGCATATAGAACTCGAACTTCTCCAGAAGTGCTGCTACAGCGTCGAAGCGATCGCTAACGCCTTTGGTCGCCTGTAGTGACGTTGGAGTTTGATTCACTGTCGAGATATAATGTCGACGTACTTTAAGAAGGACTCCTATGGCAACGAATAAAGCTTTCCCTCCCGGCGCAGGCTATAGATACCAATCAGATCGCTACACTAATGAATCAAGTGATAGACGCACCGAAACTGCCGCAACCTCTCCGCTTGTATCCAGTACACCGGCACTGAGAACAGCGCGGACGATAGGTCTGAGCGCTGAACGAATCTTTGAACGGATATCATTGGCAGAGGGGTGACGATAGAGCCCGAAGTCGTCGGCGATCTTGACCAGGACACTAATGACTGCCAGAGGATCGGTGCAGCCTTTTAATTGTCGAAATAGGTCGGATTCCTCGTCCTGTAGGTCTACGCCAGTGCTTTCCTTGAATTGACAGACGGCTTCACCCAAAAGATCCGCTACGATGTGTTGATCTGGCGTCGGATCTGATAAGGTTATATAATTAAGACACAACTTAGAACATGCTTGCAGTGCACTTGCCCGATGGTTCTTCATACGCATCCAAATCACCGCTCGGAGGGGAAGATGTAGCCTCAGACTTGGAATCTGGGCGAGAGCTTGAGGCTGCGCGCAAGTGGAACGATGCCTTTGTGTTGATCACGGGTATAGGGCGGGAGGCTGACGCATTGCTCTGTAGTGAAGCCGAGGCGGTACGAGGTCGAGTGAAGAGACCTCGCCGAGGTCGCTTTGAACGTTTCTCGTCGTTGGTGGGCATGAGAGCGTCGGGGAAGGATGAAGGGAGGGAGAGAAAAGCAAGCAAATGCTGAAGTAGTGCGGCAGCCTCATGTACCAAGGCTGTGAGAACCCAGTTACAGTAATAGGCTTCCGATGGTCTCAAGAGAATCTCCAGAGTGAAGATGGGACAAAAGCTTTCAACCCTCGTTCACTGAGGAGTGGTGTTCTTCAGTCAGTTCACCGTCTCAGAGAGGGCCGTAGCGGAGAGCAACACCAGCATGGGCAGGGTCAATGATGCAAGCATGCCCAGTATCACCAGAACGTGCACACCGGAAGCGCGCACTTGTCAGCTGCAGGCTGTGTATTCATTTGAAGAAGAGCTCAGCCTGAGCGCTCAACTACCCCGCGCGCCTAAGCAGAGAAGAAAGATAGCGGTCGCTTTGACGGGCAGCTCTATGGTACAAAACACAGATACATGAGCAAGGCTCGAGCCGTACTTTGCACCCGCCTCGAACGTAGCATCTCGGGGCCCATGCATTGTGCTGGCCTGATGATGAGAGTTCGCCGCGAAATGCCACGAGTCGGGCGCGTCTCGCGCCTTCGCTTTGTTCGTGTTTGCCTCGTGCCATAACTGTGTACCTACAGAGGATCCTTCCAGGCCCGAGCCCGCACGAGTACAAAAAGGCGCCGAGCTCGGTGCCTTGGGAAGACGTCCCGTCCGAGCTCGCCTCGTCCTTCCCTTCGCTCTCCTCTCCACTCATCATCGCGACCAATTTCATCGCGGCGGCGACAGACGACCTCAACGACCCCAATAGTGTTCAACTGTGCGCTACCAACGCGTACCACCACTACATTCCCATGCTCAACGTGCCTCAGTCTCTCAAAATCACCCAGCCTCGGACCTCTCAACTCTACTTTCTCCCGTGAATCAGCTCAACATACGCGACGGACGAGAAACCGGCTGAACCCGCGCCGCGCCGGACCACACCTGCACTGCGTAGGCTGGCTCCAACAACCGAACCTCATCACACTCCGCCTCTCAAGCCCATCGAAGCGCACGACCCAGCATCAAACTAGAGCTGTTCGGCGCCGATCGGTATAAAAGAACGTGCCCAGCTCGATAACTTGTATATGCAGTATGGCCTGAGTATCGAGAGCTCAGAGACCGGAGTGGGCTATTAGACGGTACTTGCAAGCGTTGGGTGATGGGTACCAGAGCTAGGGAGACTGGGGTGAGGTTGCGGGCGGGAGTATGCCTGTATAAGTGTGGCGGGGCTTGAGCGCCCTCAAGCTGTATTCGAGGTTCGACCGTCTTAGTCCCTGGTATACAATTCGTTAACACTCAAGGGAAGTCCTTGTACCTGAAGCGTTATACTGTGACTATCTTCCTGGTGGATGCAAGGAGCTTGAGTGATCGCCATATGTAGGACTACTATTCAATACTATACACTCGCGCGATTTATCTACGGCTACCTCCATCCATTCGAAACACATGATGCCTTCTAGCCTTGCAAGCCCGGCTCATCCTGCGCTGCGTAGGAAGACGCTGACGGGCAAATCGGGTGATCGCAACTTGAGGAACGCGTGCGTAGGTGGGTGCACAAGATGCGGGAGCGCCTCGCAGCGCTCGCACAGGTCGTAGTCGGCACACAACGGGTGCATGCACTTGTAGCGAACGCCGCGGATAACCATTGTGCAAGCATTGCAGAAGGCGTTGTGTATTATGCTGGACGAGCCGAGCGTATTGGGGTATTGGGTCAGGGCGATTGGGTCTTTCACCTCCACAAAACCGTGACCAGGGTGCTGCACGCGCACTGAGAGCCCGGAACCGGGTGAAATTCACACCCCATTGACGTGAAATCCACATCTCATGCCACTTCGAGGTGAATCAAGAATTCACCACCGCGGTGATGTTCGCCTCGGATGAGCGTGACATAACTGCAGCGAAAACAAGGACCTGAAATTCGCTACGAAGGTAGCGAATTTCGGGCTCACAAGCTGAGAAGGGCCCGCCAGCCTCCAATGTGTCTGCAATGTGCAGTCTCACCTTTCCCATCCTCCCCATCGTGCCGTTGAGATGATACTCGTCGCAGCAAAGAGCAGCAGGCAATAGTGTTGCCGTGAGTTGAGTCCGAGTTGAGTTGAGTTGCACCACCGCCCCGCAACTCGACGACGACTCAACTCAACACGACTCAGTTGGGTTGAGTGGAACTCGAGTTCAGGTGGGGCTTGCACGCGAGCTTCACGCGGGGCGTGGCTTTCCGCTCGCGCAGGCAGTACTTAGTCTGGGACCTTCGGGCCGTATCTCAGCACATTTTCAACTTCGGAGGCGTCGCGACTGTATAGTCAATATGGCTCGTGAATTCTGTAGGGAGAAAGGCGGCGGAAATCGAGGAAAGGCGCGCAAGGGTTCAAACAGCCCGGTTCCGGAGTTTGCCGAGCGCGAGCTCGTTGTTGCCAACGATGACGCAGCCCGCTCACGGCTACCATCGAGTCCACTCGAGTCGAGTCGAGTTGAGTTCCCATCAGCTCCACCTGAACTCAACTCAACGCAACTCAAGCCGAGTTGGACTCAACTCACGGCAACACTAGCAGGCAAGCGCGACTTGCGTGCGAGATGCGAGAGCACCATGACGTCATGGCACCGCGTGCTCTTGTGGGGCGCGCACCGAGCAGTCGTCGCTTGTCTCCTACCGTCATGTCGCCCCGCACACCACTTCACGGACCCTTCCCCCGCTACTCTGTGAGCGCGGCGAGAGACTCTTTGTAGCTGGATGGCCAGAAGATGCCCGTGTACGTCTTCGTCGTGCTGCTGTAGAGCAGGTATCTGACCGATCACTCAGGTTGTACACGCGCCTTTGTCTTCGTCGCGGAGCAGCGGCAATTATAATTGCAACTAGTAAGTTTTTGGTTTCCTCGCGTACTGCTGTTAGTTGGGGGGAGTGGTGTCATCCCGGTGCAATGGGCACTGGGCGAGGGTGGTGGGTGGTTATCGAGGTTAACCGCCAGGGCATCGGACCTCGTGTAGTACTGCTGTAGTGTAGCAGTAGTTAGATAATGCATATCTGACTTTCTTGATGCATTCAATGAGTCCTGTAAACCAATAAATCTGGAAAATCGGGTACGATAGTGTTCGCTACGAGATGGCCTGAAATTCATGGCAGAATGGTGTGAATCGTCCGAAAAGGGGCCGTCGTGAAAGCGACATAAAATCTATGAATATTTACGTCATTTCGTTCACTATCTTGCATGGTGGCATTTCACTAGGGCACCCCGAAATCCACGGCGCTAGATCGTGAATTTCACTACAGATCACTGCGAAAAACCCGGCGAATTTCACCCCGTTCCGGGCTCTTAGTGTGCACGCCAACCGTCGCGACGCACGATCCGCACGCATCCCAGTCAGGGCAGTTCAAGCATTTCTGTGGAAAGGGGTATGATTCGAGATAAATTTTGTGAGCGTATGGATATAAGACTCACGAAGCGCGATCCAACGATGCTCGAGCCGCAGACGTCGCATCTCGCCGCATGATGGTGGCCCGACTCTGAATCCTTCGTGGTGGGAACCGGCCCAGCCTCATCGATTGACCTCAATCTCGCCTCTTCTTCCCATGGACCAATGCACTCAACATCTGCTTCTCCGAATGGCTTTCGACAAACTGGACATACGCGCGGGTCAATACAGTCGAGGCATCTGTCAAATCATCAAACTGAGATCCAATCCGCGAAGATCTAGCCACGGGTTATATACGTACTCGCGGCAGTAGACGTGCCCGCACGCGATGCTATGGACTTTCCTCTCGACGCTAAAGTCCCCTGTACATACAGAGCACGTTTCTTCGATGTACAAGAGACCCGACATGATGAAGGCACGGGTGAAGCTCGACGCGTGGCCAGGTTTAGTCGCCCTAAGACACGGGATCGCGAGCGAAGCGATGCGCGCGTCCACCTAAGTTCACCTTGTACCTGACCTGTCACCTACAGACGGCAACTCTGCCTGATTTGGGCTCTCTAGCTTCTTATCAGGCTAGAAGGACATAGCACAGCGGCTCTTCTGAACAAAATTACAGTCGTGTAACTAAAAGTACTCCATGCCACACACTGGCAGCCGCGTGAGCGGCGGGCTCCGCGTCACTCGCTTGTTCCAATGATTCACCGCACGCGTAGCTTGATCTTCACTCGACTCAGTATACAGGACCAGAAATGTGATTCTATGCTTGGTATACCGCGGTTGCGTAATGCTTTACTGGAACGAGCGCGCGACAAACTTGTAGAACTGCTCTCCCTGAATTTTGGAGATCTCGAGCTCGAGCGCAGACGGCTGGCGGCTGCCATCGCCGCCCCCGAAGGTGCCCGCGCCCCACGGGCTGCTTCCGTGAACCTCGGCGAAGGTCTTCATCTGTGCAAAGGTGTACGCGCAGCCCAACGGGACGTATACGATGCCGTGGTGCGCAAAGGTGCTCATCGCCGCGATAGCAGTCGCTACAAGAAGCGCACCCCAGTCAACTCACAGTCCAGCGCAGAGATAGGATGGATGTACGTACACTCTTGGCCTCCACCCTGTGACGACGTGGAGATGAACAGGCCTGCAAACTTGCCCGCCAGCTTGCCTTGTGCCCAGAGCTGACCCGTCGCATCCCAAAATGTCTTCCACTGGGCGGGGAAGTTACCGAAACGAGTGGGGATACCGATCAGGAAAGCGTCGAACTGGGCGAGATCGTTCGGCGCGAGGATCGGGTACTCGCCCTTGGGCGGGGCGTGAAGGAGCTTGAGGGTCTCCTCGGGTAGCGTCTCGGCGATCCTGAACAGAAGTGGTCAGCGGCTGGCTGTGTATATGAATGAGGGGGTAGGTATGCGCACTGGTATATCGTAACGGAGCCGCCGGCAGCCTCGATGCCAGCCTTCTCAGCCTCGGCCACTGAATGGTGTTCCGTGAGTTACAAGTATACACGATAGGCCAAACGAAGGAACGCACGCTTCGCGATGTGACCGTACATACTGTACACGACGATTGCGACCTTGGGAGCCATTGTGATGTTTGTAGAGAAATGTGGATCTGGTAGAGGGTTGAGGGCTTGTTGATAAGTTATCGGGCCTTATATATACGAGCAGTGTACTTGTCATTCACTTGTCATCGAGATTTGCTACTGGTTAACCTGATGACGAGAATGAGGACTGGACGATACATGCTTGATATGGGTTAATGGCAGATCTGATGGACCGGCGGTAAACAGCTTTGCAACCATACAGTATTTCTCTCGGGTCCATTTGTCGAACAGTTTACGTGGAGAGCACAGATGCTTACTCTCTACGTGAAACCTTAGTAAGCATATAGATGCTTGAGCAGAACGCGTTATGACTGGGAAAGCGTTACGAGGGGAGGTGCGCTCAATTGTAGCGGCCCCCGGAGACGCTGACGGTCCAGGTGCAAGCGTTAGCTGCCACCGCTGCGTTTGCCTGCAACACAAACATCGGCTCAGTAGCGCGGCTCGCCGACCGGCGATTGAGAAGTGAACGACATTGCAAATAGCGCGGAATTGCCGAATGTATCAGTCATATACTTAGACCGTATTGTACATTTCAGAGCCCATAAATGTCTACAACAAGTAGAGCAAACACAATTAGAATACAGTGGGTTATGCGTTACTTACAAGGATTCGGCCCAGAGCTGAGATCCCCGTTCAGCTGACTCAGTTCGCCATCCCGATAGACTCATCCGCGCGCTCAAATTGGTCCATGAGCGTGTGACCCTCCTCGAGCCAACGTTGGAGCTGCTCAGGGTTCCGCGGGGTGAGGCGGATACCAGCGGCCTTGGGCAATGCCTGCGCGGCACACTCTGCGATCTGGTCCACGATTGGGTCCATAAGAGGGCTCGCCTCGGCAGCGGAGCGGTAGTCCGGGAAAACCTCCTTCATGCCTTGCTCGTCGAGAGGTGCGCGCTCCATCTTGAAGAAGTGGCAGAGGAGGATGATCGTGCCGTAGAGCATCTTGTTGACGTCTGGCAATGAGAGAATGTCAGCATACAATGTGTACGTAGAGAGTATAAGCCATCTTACAAGGAACACCAAGACAGTAGCGTCTTCCAGCTCCATTCGTAAGATGCGGTAGCCCCACACGAGCACCCTTCTCAGAAACACGTCCGTAGTGACCATCGAGCCAACGCTCAGGGATGAATTCGTCGACGTAGTCGTAGCGCGCCGGGTCGCGGTTGACCGAGTAGGTGTTGTGCGCCACGATGGTGCCCTTGGGGATCAGCACACCGTCAATCGTGACATCCTCGATCGTCTCGCGAGGAAAGCCAAGACGCGTCGATGCGTAGTAGCGGCCGGCTTCGAGGCCCAGCGCCGTGATGTACTCGACGCGGTCGGTGTCGAGCGGGTCCGGGTTTTCGTTGCCTATGTGGCCGTCAGTAACGAGTACGACAGACGGAAGGGGCGGAGAGCACGTACCGTACTCAGCCTCGATAGCGTCCTGTGCCTTCTTCTGGATCTCAGGCATAGACGCGATCATAGCTGCGAGCCACAAGATGAGAGTACCGGTGCCCATACCCGATCCAACAAGCGACGTCGCGACCTTGTACTCGTCGAAAGCAGTATATGAATCCCCGAAAGTGCGCATGATATCGCCGAGCTGGCTAGGTGTCTGATCTCCCGCCTTGACGCGCGCCTTGGTCTCTTCCTTCAACCGCCCAACATATCCGATCTCGGTCTTGCGCAATGCCTTGGCGCGTTCCTCCGCTGCATCGATCTCGTCGAAGAACGTGGATCCTAAAGCAGTGAAGAGCGGGCGCAGAGGGCGGAGAGCACGCTGAGTGTAGTCGACGATGGGTACAGCGATGTGGAACGGCTGGCCGAGCGTACGAGGTTCGCGGAAGATGTCGATCTCCGCGTAGGATATGATGCGCGCTTCGTCCTCGTCGATGCGGCAGCCGAAACACATGTCCGCGCTCAGACCAATAGTTGACGACCAGAGGTGCCATCCGAGGTCGCGCGGGCCGCGCTTGGCATCTTCTGCGAGGAGGTTGACGAAACGGAAGAGACGGCGGGCGACGAAGTGGTTGTAGCGCCTAAGCTTGTGGCCGGCGGTCTGGAGTCCGAGGTGCTTGCGGTAGACGGAGACTTTGTCGGACCAAGGCGTCGCTGGAGGTTGATTAGCGTCGGACGAGTGGATTCCATGAGCACCGCGGAGTACTTACTGCCGAGAGTGGGAGGAGCCTCGTGGTCTGCAGCCGTCGCAAACAGGCCGTGGTACATCCTGAACTGAGGGCGGCCAGCGAACGCCTGACCCTGCGAGATGAGTGTCTTCTGAACGGCACCATAGGTGTTGAGGATGACCTGGTAGCCGACAAAGTTAGCGCACAATCGAGGCACGTTTGCACTTGCAGATACTTACAGCCTCGCGATCACCAAGGACGACGCGGATGATAGGCCCGAACTTGTCCGCCCAGCGGACGAAAGCACGCGCATGGCCCTTGCGAAGCTATAGACAGAGTTGTCAGCGATGCACGTCTCGACGCGGATCGAGGTGATGAACGGACCTCTAAGAAGTTCCCGAAGAGCGGCAGCGCCTTCGGACCGGGGAACTTGATCTTGTGCGGCGCGAGACCAATGGCTTTGAACCCGCGCTCGGCGAGGAGCGTAGCGACGAGTACGAGACCGAGAAGGGAGGCGAAGGCGACAGAGAGGAAGGTCATCTTGGCGAATGGAATGGAGTGTGCTTGTACGATTGCTGAAGTTCCTGCTTCGTCCAAATGGGACTCGACGATTTGTTTTGTGTGGTTGGAAAGCGAAGTAAAAAGAGCTCGGCTCTGGATCCCTGAGTGTGAAACGGAGAGGATGGAGAACTTGAGCAGTCGGCAGATAGGTTTATATATCTCAAGCGAAGACAGACAGCTCGGCGAGCGGTCTGGTCGTAAGGCAGCTCCCGCCTTGAAGGCTCGGGCATGGACCAGGTGCATATGCGCGTTTCGTGCCACAACTTCGGCTGCGCGATGTCCGCCTCTGGCAGGCCGTAGGTCACCAATGCGCCGCCGTCATGAGAAAGCCTTCGCGTGACGTTACCGCCAACGTTCGAGCCAGACATCTTCTCGCTAACTCGACATACGTTGATGGCGTAACGCTCACAAATAGTCTGCCGAGGTGTAAGCGCCGGCGTTGTGGCCCGTTGTAGGGACGACAGTTCAGTGATCCGACCCTTCCTGAAAGCCATAGGCGAAGCCGTGCGCTATAACGTTGGCCATAGAGTAGCGCAAGCGTACGCAAGAGGTTGACAGACGTTCAGGATAATGTCGCGTTCTTGCCTCACACGCCTAAGTGGCGACGTAGTGCATAGTCACTAAACATGGGACAGCGCCGTAAACGCCGATGACAGTGTGAGCCAAAGTGCTTATGTTACACGTCGTGATCGCCCATCGTATATGCAGCAGTTAAAAAGTTGGGAGAGTGTATCATGCGCTTCTCGTATGATAGAGTTTGCACGTCTCCTGCTTGTCGTCTGCGATAGTCATGGTGGTACATTGACAAAGCCGATTTCCCGCAGTGATCCCAAACCAAATGAGGCCCCAGCACGCTGATCATACTGCTTACTATAGCCCCTATTTCATATGCCCCATGGCTGAGTTGGTTACAGCGTCCGACTGTTAAACACAAGCAATCGGAAGGTCGTGAGTTCGAGCCTCACTGGGGCAGTCAAGCGACGCCATGTAGTTTTTTTGTCTTTTGGTCATTTATGTTCAAGTTAAATCGCGGCGGATTGTTGTCACACAAGCTGAATAGATATGAAGTACTCTTGGGAAGTCAGAACTCGTAGAGTCAGCAGCTCTCATGATTGTGCCGCCGACAACAGTCTTCCCCAACACCATCCTTTCTCATGCTCTGAAATGGGACCTGCATAGAATGGCTCGTGTAGAATTTGGGCGCTGCAACTCGACTCGAATTCGGCAAGATTCTTAAGCTACTTGACATAGACAGA
The DNA here is from genome assembly GCA_001632445.1 of Peniophora sp. CONT. Taxonomy (NCBI): domain Eukaryota; kingdom Fungi; phylum Basidiomycota; class Agaricomycetes; order Russulales; family Peniophoraceae; genus Peniophora; species Peniophora sp. CONT. The sequence goes on along the minus strand of KV424695.1, from coordinate 44,178 downwards.
GGGCCCAGTCGACAGAATGCAGTCGAGAACGATAACACAGGATGGAACAGGCGCGGCGCGTGGGCGAGAAGATAGGCAGGGTCAGACGGTCAGGCGAAGTAAGGCAGGACAGGCAAGCTGGCGGGGCCGAGTCACAAGGGTAAGGTAAAAGGCAGATGTACACGAAATGCGTAGGCATAAATCGGGGTTCAAGTAAAGGGCGGGGCTACTAGGCGGGTGGTAGAAGGCGAATGTGGTAAGTGGCGGTCGTTCGGCGGGAAGATAAATGGAAATGGAAGATGTCGGTGGCGGCTAAGGCGCGGACAAGAAAATATGGTGATGGAGGCGAGCGTCCTTAATGGCAGCGGTAGGTGGGGAGGGCACGCGCGGATAAATATATTGACAGCGAGGCGTGAGGCGTGGCAAGGGGGCGTACAACTAAAGCTCAGAGTTCACAAGAACGAATTCGAAACACGAAGGTGCACTCAATCACTCTTCCAACTCCTTCACATAGCAGTCCCGCCCCAGCTCCCCACACTGCTCCTCTCAGTATGCTGATAACTACTCGCATAGCTTCCCCTCTTGCCCTGCTCCCCATCCTGAAGCGCAGCCAACAAACCCTGCATCCCCGCACTTCCACTCATACCAACTTGTCCTGTCTGATTCGACAACGGACGAACGGAGCTATCCGGACGAACGGGTCCAGCGCGGACGGTCTCGACGCTCGATGTGCTGGACCTGCGCATGACGAGCGGGGGAACTGCTACACCTGCATCGACGGAGTAAGGGTATAGAGACGGTGCGTCTTCAGATTGTCTAGTCACTTCGGACGTCGCGCGTGAACGACGACGTTGGTCCGCGAATGGGTTCTCGTTCGAGCCTCCGAAGAACGGGTTACGTCCGCTCTTAGTACGTCCAAGCTCAGCCTGTTGCGAAGCCGAAATATCGTCGGCGAATGGGTTGGACGCGGCATGTTGAGCGAGCGGGGAGAACGAGTCGGCGTTGGATGTAGTCGCATACATCGAATCACTATCCATCGTAAGCACTTCAGCGCTTTCCCATCTATGAAGCGCAGGAACGGCCGCTGATGGCGGAGGAACGGTCTTGACGAGTGCGCCTGCGAACGAACTATCGCTAAGACGCAGACTGAGGAAACTGTCTGTACCAGTCGTACGTTCCGAGTTGGTATCGCGTGTAACGGCGAACGGACGCGCGGGTGGGACGACGGGCGTGTTTGCTAGTTCCGCAGCCAAGTCCGGATGATAAGTCGCGAAATTGGGCATGGTGGAAGGGTCGAACTGGTTCAAGCGTGACTTGTTATCTTCGAATCCAGAACGTGTAGACGAAGCTTTGCGGAACAGCGACAAGCGGTGTACGTTTGTGTCCACGCTCTTCGTCGTGTTGGACCGAGTGGTGGTAGCAGACTTCTTCTCCATCATCCCTTCCCATTTATCGTCGTTCCCGTTCCCGTCTTCGTCGAGTTTGGCCCATGGCTGCGCTTGACGCTCCTGTTGCGCTTTGTCGAGCGCCGAAGCCCAACGACGGCGTAAGGAGAAGTATACGACGAGAATGATGAGTAAAACGCCGGCGAAAGCCGCGATAATGATGCCGATCATGGGACCGGTGCCCAGTCCGCTCTTACCGCCGCTCGAGGCGGCAGCAGCAGAGTGAGATGCTGAGGCGGTCGGGAGAGTAGAGCCGGCAGCGCCTGTGGATGTGACGACGATGGCGGAAGAGCCGGGTACGAGGTCTGCGGTCACCGAGGCGGCTGTCGCGCCCGGGTCGGCGTCGACGAGAAGAGAGTTGACGGCGGCGGCGGTGGCGGCGGCTGTTTGGGCGGCGCCAAGTCCTGCGGCGGTGGGCACGGTCAGGCTATCATCCTGGCGCCGCGAGTAGTGGTGCGCTTGAATGCGCATCGAGAACGGGTTGGGTGATTTAAAGAGTGGCGGTCTATAGAAAGAGGTAAGCGTTCTGTTCTGAGAAAACGGTAAGGTAGGGCGTACGGTCAGAGGGTATTTTCTGCGGCTACATGCACGGTGGAGAAAAGACAGGCAGCGGCGGACGCGGACGACGGCCAGGAGGACGAGACAGAGCAGCAAGTGACAAGACCCCTCCAAGAGCAACAACTCCTTCCCCCCGCCGCCCGTCCGTTTCCCACGACCTCGTCCGCAGCTTCTTCAATACACCTTCACTCCCACAGGCTGGCTTCAGTTCGCTTCCCTGCATATCTGCGTACGTGCTTCGCTGCTTCAGAGCTTCGTGTTTGTTCGCGTCGACTGGACTGAATGCTAGAGTAGGTTCGATCGCATTTTGCGGGGCAAGAGCGGCTGGGACAGTTGTCTTCCAAACTGGATTGTTGGAGTGGAGCTGGTCTTCGGTCCGTTGACGCCGTTGCCGAAGTTGGCATGGTGATGTTCCCGTTCCGTGCGCAGCGTGCCGCGGCATTTCTCCCGCCGGCCGCTCGAGCCTGCTCTCGACGTCGACGTTCACCATCTCCTGGATCCGAGCCTTGTGTTATGTTTGTATCGTTTCTACGCGCGGGACGGCGGTAGCTCTGTGGTGCGGGCCGCTGAGCGCCGCTGTAGTATTTGATGGGACGTATCATTGATGGGAAGACTTATATTGACGAGCTGTAGTAATCAAGGGATCTCCCCGTTCCAAGATCAGTACAGTATCTTGAGCATGGGCGTTAGGATCATACATATGCAGTTGGTCGCTCGATACGTACCCTGCTTCGCATGATACAAGGTCGCTGCACGTATGGTCAACACGCTCAAGATCTAACGTCGACGTCGTGCTCGTGCTTCTCGGCGCCGGGCCATCTATCGGACACGCTTCGTATCCTAACATAGCTGAACCAGTGTACAGAGCGACGCGCTCAGTCTACAGTAAGGAAGGCTAAGCATATGACTCGCAAAGACAACACTCTGCTCTCGTGGTACCGTAGCGGACCGTAGCACCGTGTCCGGGAGCTCGACTGCCTCACTCGGCACACGCAGAGCGATAGCAGAGACGCCCAATCCGTCACCTGCTCGCCCAACTCCTTCCAACCCTCAACCCCGCGCCTCATGTTGTAGGTCTTCTGCGTGCGACTTCTTCGCGGCGTAGACCTACATAAACCTTTTTGTTTTGTTTTGGTCTCCCCGGAGCCCGCCCCCCTGTCCTATGCAGGGTCAATCGGCCGTGCGTCGAGGACGACGTCGTCTTCGTCGCACCCCCCTGCCAAGGCGCCGCCATTTGCGGCGTCTGGCATTCCCGTCTGCGTCCCATTCGACGTATGTCGGTTTTGCGGCCGCCGATGCATAATGATTGCATTGTGGGCATTGTGCTGTACGTCGTTGTTGGACTTTCTTACTGCATATCGAGCTCGTTAACTGATGAAGCTTAGCAGGCGTAGCACTGGGGGGCGGGCTCCCAATTCCCCCTTCGCGAGGCTTTACAGCTTGCCGAAGTCCGGTACGTGGTCATAACACATCGTCGTATGGCGGATTTCTGACTGCTTGCTGTAGCGTCGTGTCGGCTTGTTCATGAAGTCGGCTACAGGCGGTTCATTCTCTGTTTGTGTGATTTGTCGTCGCTCTTTTGTCAATGCATTCATGCGTGATACCCATTCCGAGAGTCTTCGTGTACGCGCTAAGCATGAGTTGAAGTGAGAATGTAAGAACCGCGCAAAGTACGAGCCGGCGTAATCGATTCAATCGATGCCAACTATACCAATCTCTGCCTGGCACCCTTTTCTATCCAGGAAGAAGCACCAGACCTACCACTCACAGGCCACGAGTTTACGCCCAGCCTCGTGTTGTAGGGCTTCTTTGTGGGATCTCCTCTACAGTCAACTACTTAAACATCGCTCCTCGCTCCTTTCTCTCTTCGGAGTCCGCCCGCCCCGGCAGTCTGACAGTGTCATCAAGATAGACGTGTCGGGTAGCGAAGCCGAACGCCCGGCCGGCTTCGCGGGCGACCAAGCGTCGCCTCGCCATACGGCGTGAGGTGCACACCGACCTCGCCGGGTACCCCGAGGCTGCCAAGCTTTGGTAGTCTCAATGCTAGTCCGATGGCTGGCATTTAGTTCTGCGTTCACTTCGGGTGCGTGGTGACAGCTTTCGTCACTAAGTTTGCTGGGAGTACGGCTGATGTGTATGTGGCGAGCAGGAAGGCAGAAGGGAGGGCTCCCATTCTCCCCCCGATCTTGGTGTACACTGCTCGGGGTCCGGTACGTGTTGACTTTGGCTCACGGTGACAAATCGCGACTCACGGCAGTGGGTCGGTCGATAGCGTATCACTCTCTTTGCATCACGAGGTGGATGTCACGGCCTACCATGTCTTGTAGCGTGTTTCCTTCGCTTGTTTGCCAATATATGCGTGCGCGGTACATGATGAAAGACACGAGAACACAATACTAAAGTAAGATGACGATTCGTGGTAGGATTCCCTGGCCGTATGGACCATGGTCAACGTCAAAGCCAACGAGGACCGCCTTCGCGAGTACTTAGTTCCATGGCCATCGTCTGCGGACGTGGAGCAGAGCCATTCTAGAGTACTCCCAGAGTACACAAGTTTTGATGAACACCAGCCTTATCACCTGCCCAGCCAACCCTCTACCCAGCCTCGTGTTGTAGACCTTCGCACTTCTATACTTCTTCGTGCGATCTCTCGTCGTGCATTGCAAGCGCCGCCTACATAACCCTGTCACCCTCCCTTTCCAATCCTTCACCGCCCCCCTTCGCTGGACAGCCAGGGTCTCATAGTTCGCCATCGAGCGGACATCGCGAGCCGCGCTGGGCGGCGCGCGGCGCGTATACTGCGGTCGCGGTTCTTCCCCCGCACGCTATGTTCTGTGCTTAGCAGGATGCAGCGCGCGTTACTGACTTTCATAGTCAGTACCCTTCCAGGTAGAGCTCTCGCAGTTCTGCAAAGCACGGCGAGCTGATTCAGAGCACAGTATATGTATGCTCTCGAAAACGGCCCCAAGCGTTCATATTCCTCAAGTCGATGCTGGCTCATGTTGGTGCGTAGCTTACTGTCTTCGATGTTTGGCACGCCGCTGAAGGTGTTCACGTTGTCACTAGCATCGTACTGTCACGCAACCCCATTAGACATGTCAGCAGACAGTATTCTCGACGAATTAATGCGATCCGTTAGCGCCACTGCCGAAATCGTTATGATGATGTTCCCGCGGCCTGCCGCGGCATTCTCCCGCCGGCCGCTCGAGCTTGCTCTTGACGTCCACCATCTCCTGTATCCAAGCCGCGCCCTTGCTAAGTGTGTTTCGACCGTTTCCATGCGTGGCGCGTACTCGCAGACATGTTCGGGTGCCGCCAGCGCTGTAGTGTTGGTGGGACGTGTCATTGTCGCGAAGGCCCATAATGCCGAGTGTAACGAAGAGGATCCTCTCAGTTCCGAGATCAGTACTTTATCCTGAGTATCAGCCTTGGCTCATTAGTAATTCCGCTTGGATGCTTGTAGTGATACGCACTGCGCTCCGCATTACACAAGACACTTTCTCCGATGCGCGAGTATTACATGCGCTGAAACGCGTTCTTGTCCACCACGCACCATCGCGATTCGACATTCGGATGGTGGCTCTAATACTATGCGGGCCAGGAATACCTATGCTCCGCACGTTTCAGATCTCTACATGCGACCCATCACTCCGCTAAGTCCAGTGACGACGCGCTTACCACCACAATAGACTCAAAGTGCGAACGACGCGAGAGCGGCAACTTGCCAACGCCGATGTTCGATCTTCTGGGGACCGGGCACTAGATGCCTAAGGTTCTCTAATTCTCAAGGCTACATTCGCGAGGCAACTTCTCTTACACCAGTACTTATCACGTGTACCTGATTCGTTTGCCGTTACCATGGGTCAACGTATTCGCGATCACACTTCCTGACTTGGATCCTTAAATAGCGGCGCTCGCTGCTGCATATCTGGATCATACATTCCTTGCCCTGACACCCAATTCATAATCAGCCTACAATCTCCGTACCCGTTTTCTCGCTCAAGTCTCCATGATCTCTGTCGACCTCCTCAAGAGTTGCGTGCTTGCCGTGTATCTTTGGTCGCATGTGAGCACAGTACAAGCTCAGAATCTCACCATCCCCAGTGATGTGTGGCGTGTGCGTTCAGCGAACTTTGTCGAGACTCCGCCTGACTGTCATCTCGCAGAATTTCACGTCAAACATCAGCCGGGAGTCGCGCGAATATATTGCTCATTCAGCGGTTGTACCGTTTTCTGAGATGGATGTCACAGTGGGGTCCTCTGGTTTGTTGGGATATGTTTACAGGCCTTTACCTCGCTGATATTTTCAGATGGACTATATCTGCAGGATGTTATTAGCTTCTACGCTATCCTTGCACTGCAGGATTATCGCAGCGGGAACCTCACTTGGCACGACATGGCGACTAACAACTTACGGGATCTTATTCAACAAAGAAATGGTTTCTGGGGCGATGGACAGAAGGACTACAGCGACGTCACTTACTGGGGACTCAGTATGTTCTACTCATATCGTACCTACAAAGAGCAGTTTCTTCTCGACTATGCGGTAAATGCCTGGAACATAGCATACACGGGTGCCTTCATCAACACCAGTGTAGCTGCCATTGGTATCGGTGCAGGGCGGAACATATCTTTTGCACTCCCTGCTAACTGCACCAGCGGTGAGTCGCCACCTCCCCATAGCTCCCCGTAAGAGGACGAGCATCCATTGTACGTACAGGTACATATGCAGGCGGCATATTTTTTTGAGACTTAACTTTCTTCTTCGAACCTTTCGAACGGCGACCACTGACTACTCGTTTGTAAGGTCGAGGATCAGCCAGACAATCTCCACGTGAATATGTATACGATTGGACCTATGATGATGTATGTTTCCAGAAGCCTCCGCTCGGTGCTGTTTGATGAACAAATGATTAGATTATCGGCGTACCTATTCGAGAAAACGCACAACGTCACCTATCAATCAGTAGCACAACTGTCGCTGGACTTCATCATCAATCACCTGTGGAACGGGACTATCGTTCTGGACGGCATCTATCTGGACTCTTGTGCAGCTTTTGACAATGCTCCTTCCTCCGTTAATCAGGCCTGGTTTGTAGAAGGTTAGATCATTCATTCAGCTTATCCACATTATCGAGGTACCGAACGGGTATAGGACTTGCAGTATGGGCGAACGTGACCCAAAATGACACCTTGACGGCAATGTACACACCCTTCATTGCGAACGAACGTCAATCGATACTGATATTGAAACAGTCTCAATATGGCACTACCAACTATCACCACGTTCCCGATGTGGACAACTCCAGACGGTGTTGTGAATGGTGGGCTTACAGTTGAGACGTGAACTTTTTCCATCGGGACTAACGGAGAACTCAGACCAGAACGAAGAATTCTACCAAGCTGTGAAGGGAATATATATCCGCGGACTCGCAGAGGCTCGCATGCGGAATCCTGGCACAGACCTTGCCCGGTACATAGAAGCATATATCAATGTACAGGTGAGCTTCCCGCTTCACATGATGTGACTGCGGCACCGGACTAGTGCTGCTTACAGTTCAATGCCGTCTTGGACCTTTCTCGGGCAGCAGCACCAAACGACAACTATTATTCAAGGTCGTGGATCGGCCCTCCTGCCACGTGGGTGTATCTTCCATTTAGATACCCTGAAGCTTATTCGGCTATATTGAAGGTCATTTGATGCCTACGCGAACATCGGTGCGCTGGATCTCTTGAACGCTGCATTTAGTCTCGTAGAACCTTCAACGTCAGTGCTGAGGGTATTCATCTTCATCACGACAGCACGACTGATACAAGCCCAGACCTTCCGCCAGCAACTCCTCTACCACTACCAGTAGTGGTCCGAGTCCGACCAGCACATCTAGGTCTGCTCGTGCAAAGTCTCCAAAGACCGGTGCAATTGCCGGCGCTGCAGTCGGTGGTGTCGTTGCCAGTGTCGCTGCAATCGCGACGGTCTTCGCATGTCGCCGCCGAAGGCGTGCCGGAACCGTCGATATAGTCAACGATCACTACAAATCTTCCGGAGCCAACTCCGTAGAGCCATTCATCTCACGCATAGCATACAACCCGACTTCTTTGTCCAAGGAGGAGCGCATGAACTTTGTGCAACACGCCAATGCATTGGCGCCATCGCTTTCGGCTTCTCCCCCCGTGTCGGCACCCGACACGATCCGCGACCAGGGTTTAGAGCATGAGACAACTGGTATCGCTGCGCTTCTGGGCTTGATCCAACGCTTGAACAACCTGCCGCAAGGTCGACAAGACGAGCAACCGCCGCGGTATGGCGAATGATGTCAACTCCTTTGCACTATATGGTGGTCTTTCTGCGGTACGGACACTGCATTGGAGTTATGAGTCCTCGATGCTGACTTGGATATGCAGTGACTTGTATGGCGTAGACTGTAATCTTGTTAAAGTGTTGTCAGACCCGGCCGTGCGACTGAGTCCAGAAGGAAAATGTCCACGTCCAGGAGCGTCTATTTCTGAGAGTAGTCCTGCGTAGTTCCAATGTTAGCGGTCACGCAGCAAGAGCTCCGACGCGTTGCCAAACAACGCACGAGTGCAGATACCCTGCGGTAAACATCGATCGAAGGCTAAACAGTTCCGGTGCGAATGAAGAGGACGTGATAAAGGTATTCGATGGCTCGGACGAAGAAGCTTGAGGTGAGGCCAACATGCGGCGACGCTGAGGAAAGGGAGGGGGAGGAAGAGGATAAGCCCACTGATTCCGAGATGGATGAAGAGTTTGAGGCTGAGTGCACTGATTCTTAAGGAGACCGCGAGTAGTAAGCGGGGTATGTGTGAGCCGCAGAGGAGGTGATAACATGCATTGAAGTGGCCTGAGTAGTCATGGTGGTCGGAATCATCGCCAAAGCGCCTGTTGTGTAGACGCGCGCGGACCGTGTTTCCTTGATGGAACGTGCGAGTTACTACGCCGCAACCTCCTTGCCTCCGCCCACCATGTCTACAAGAAGAACATATACATCCCTTCCCGATCGAGACCCAAATAATGAGCCCTCTACTGAACCACTGCTTGAGCATAGGGTCGCGAATCTGCACGGCGGCTCGCTCAGCGTCAGCCCGGATGGATCATATAGCTACGCGTACGGCCCACCCGGCCTTTCCGGGCTCGCACACAACCGTCTGGCCTTTGCTTGTGCTGTGTTCGCATCTCTTGGTGGGCTCACGTTTGGATACGACCAAGTGAGCGTGGGCGTGAACCTGCACGGGAAAGACCAGGGTTGAAGCCGCGGTCTGTAACAGGGAGTCATCGCGAATGTACTCGTCATGCCCGACTTTATTCTGCGTTGGCCGATTAGTGCTTGGCAACGTGGCTTAATGAGTGCGTGAAACAGATATTCAGTGCGACTCTATTGTTAAGAATGAAACGTAGCTGCGGTACTGGAGCTCGGATGCCTCTTCGGGGCACTGGGCGCGGGGGTGCTCGCCGACAGACTTTCGCGTAGGGCTGGTATAATGTTTGCGTGCGGTCCGTGACCCTTCATCCTACTCCCTAAGGCATATGATGTTTATGCGCATCGCAGCTGTGTTCTGTGTTGGCTCTGCTCTTCAATGCGGCGCCACATCGGTGTCACACCTTACGTTCGGCAGAGCAATCGGAGGATTGGGAGTCGGGGCTTTGAGGTACGTCTCATGTTGTGACAGCCTACTCCAAACGGACATGTCGAGCAGGAACTGGAATCTACAGCATGCTTTCTCCCTTATACATGGCCGAGATAGCGTCACCCGAGGTTCGCGGTTCGCTCTTAGCACTCGAGCAGTTCTCGATTGTGCTTGGTTGTGTGCTTGGCTTCTGGACAGGCTTCTTCACTCGAACAAGTACGTTCAAGCAGATTCTATGATGTCGTTCAATTGTTGATTACTTGCATAGTCGAAGGCAGCATGTCGTGGCGAATCCCACTCGCCATCCAGCTCATCCCAGGTATCCTACTCGGTTTGGGAACGTACTTTCTTCCGCCGTCCCCGAGACTACTTGTCCTTAAAGGCTCGCCGGATGCTGCACGTGCATCCTTGACGAGACTACGCGGTCGACCGGCAGACGACCCAATCCTCGAGATCGAGCTGCTCGAAATGCAGGTTGAGACGCTGCTAATCCAGCGCGCGCATGTACCCGCCGAGACGAAGCACACACACGCGATTGCCACTGAAGCGCGTGCATGGGCCCGACTCTTCAGCCCACAGTACCGTGCACGTACGCTCGTCGGGGTTCTCATCATGGTGTTTCAGCAATGGAGCGGCATCAATGCGCTACTCTATTACGGACCGACGCTCATGCGCGCTCTTGGTCTCGGCGGCGGCGCGATCGACTTGATGGTTGCTGGCGGCATAAACGTCGTCCAATTCATTGCGGTGCTTCCTGCAATCCTTTACATTGATCGCTGGGGCCGCCGTCCAATGCTTCGTGCTGGTGCAGCAGCTATGACAGTGGCGCATCTTGCCGTTGCAATGCTCGTGTACTTCTTCGAGGGCCGATGGGACGAGGGTCGTGGTGCAGGCTGGTTGGCCGTAGCGTGTGTATACGCCTTTACGGTTGCGTACGGCGTGAGCTTCGGGCCGGTGGCATGGGTTATCCCCTCGTAAGCTGACTGAGCAACTTCAATGGTGCCGGTGGTGTCAGCGCTCACCGTACGGTTAGGGAGGTCTTTCCTTTGAGCATGCGCGGGAAAGGTGTGGCGTTGAGCACGGCGTCCAATTGGTTGAATAACTGTTTGTCTTCCCTCATCTCTTGATAACCCGTATGTTCGGACTGACGATGTTGTAGTCTTGATTGGCCTTATCACGCCGCCACTGTTAGACTATTCACCCTCGTATGTCCTCTCCTTTTTTCTCACCGCTAGACGCTGCAAACTACCGCTATCCGCGTCCTTCGTTGTACCCGTTGCTGATAGGAATTCTGATAGGCTAACGTTTGGTACCTTCGGCGGCGCTTGCTTCCTCGCGTACCTGTGGGCAACACATTTCGTGCCAGAAACAGCAGGCATGCCGCTTGAGGCTATTGATGCGGCCTTCGACAGCGACGCAGGGAAAGATGACACGTTGCTCAGGAAACAGGTCGGCCATTCCTTTCAGTATTGACTTACACCTTGTACTCACCTCTTCTGTAGATCGAGCGAGATGTTGGGTTGGAGGATTTGGTGAGACGACTGGGTGGTAGCATTGGGGAGAGCGAAGATGAGTAATTAGGCTTCAGGGCACTCGAGCTCGGTACCGCTCGTCTTACATTTATTGCTACAATTTGACATAATCATTTGATGTCCAACTTCAAGGGCCGAGATGTCTACTCAGGGCAGACAGAGATGTCAAGACAAGCTCTGCACCGCAAGTATCCGCGCACACGCGTGCGTTTATGCCAACTCTCTTTTCTTCTTTCCCTTCGCTTTGGCAGATGGAGGTGGCGCCGGGACGTCCATGGTGGTCCACGCGTCCGAGTCAGGAGGTGGAAGGTCTAATACGAACTTCTTCTTGGGCGTCTGCGGCGTTGCTGTCGGTGGGGTCGGAAAAGTAGGCGAGGCGATCTTTGGAGGCGCCGGGGTGTCAGGGACGGCGCTAGAGGGAGCAGGTGTATCGGGTACCACGCGAGGCGGCGCTGGTGTCTTCGGCATCCGGCGCGGTGCACGCGATGGTGTTGCGGGAGCAGCAGCTGGTTGAGGAGTCGCTGATGCACCGACAGACAGCTTACGCATGCCATGCGTAAGACCGCTAAACAGTTCGTCAGAAAAGTACGAAGATGCCATTGGAGGAAAGGTGGTCTCGTACCGGAGTTCATCACGCCTCGATGCAGTCCATTCCTTACATGTCTGTTGGAAGCGCAGGAGAATGGCCGAAAGGTCATTGTAGAACTATGGATGCGTTAGCCCGAAGGGGTGTGTAAACAGTATACAGAACATACTTGATGGCCCTCGTCAAGATGACGAGTGATATCGTTGTACTTATGGTATGCAAGGTCCAGCTCCTGCAGCGCTGCTTCCCGCTCCTTGACCGCAGGCTCATGCGAGCGCGACGCGAGAAAGTCTTTCATGCGACCGCGGAGCCGCTCCAGTATCTCGTCCTGCTTCTTCCCGCCCTCTACAATGTCCGATCGGAACTTCTCATACTTTACAAGCTCTTCTTCGATCGTGTCCTCGAACATTCCGGGTTGGACCTCCATCCATTGCTCGATGCCAGCGGCCCCCTTGACGATACGCGGCTGGATGTCGTCAACTTCTGCGCGTCTCCTCCCGCGACCCACGAGCTGCTGACGCGCGCGCGACAGGTCGTCCAGATCCTCAAGAAGCGCGCGGACTCCGCGTGCGTGAGCTTTCGCGGGACCGGTTGCCGTCGGACCAGTTGTCGCTGGTACCGAGGCTTCGAGCTTGTCCTAGTCCCGAGTTAGTACGCCGGTCTTGCATAGAACGGTACACGCCGGTGCTAACCTCGTCCCATGCAAGGCGCTCAATGCTATCTTGCCATTCATCCCAGCGCTCGCGTACGACAGAATCACTCTCAGCTGCCTGCTGCAGGATTGCGCGATAGCGTTCGGCTTTGCGCGTGAGCTCCTCATTGGCCTCATGTGATGGTGGTCGCTCCGGGTGCTCTAGACGGACCTTCTCGTCCTCCGATGCTTCCGCGTCGAGGATGTCCAAGGCCTGCGACAGTTAGCCAGGAAGGGAAAGGTGAAGAACAACAGCTTACATCGTCCAGAATACGCTGAGTGCGTTCGGCTAGCATTTGAACGTCGTCGAAAGCTTGCCCGATGCGCTCTGGGCCCTGATCCACGCGCACCTCCTCCGCCTTACGGAGTAAGCTTGGCGGGAGCCCGATGGGTGCATCGAGAGCGTCAACCGCAGAAGGAAGATTCAACTCTCGGAGGACCCTGTTCTGAGCGTCGTCCAATGATTGTGAAGTCCCTGCAACCTCCTCTTTGATGAACGTCGCCTTGCGATCCTCATACAGCTCTGCATCGTCTATCAGTTTTCCATGCGCGAAAGCCGTCCTCGAGCCGCACTCACCAATAGCTACCCGTGCGCCCCAACTCAGGAGCTCAGCAAACAAACCCTGTTGCTTTCCGAGCGCAGTCTTCGGGTCTTCTAACCCGGTGGGAACGGTAAGCCTGACCATGCTCGTTGGCGGGATGCTAGCGAGCGCAGACGCTGGTGGAACATCCTCATGGTAGATCAGGTCGTTGTCGCGCTCCGCACGCTTGAGGTTTTTTTCCACTATGTCAAGCAGGGACTTGATATCCTCCAAAACTGCCTGGGCGAGACCGCTTCCCGCTCGACGCGCGACATCGTAGCCCTTCTTCGCAGAGGCACGCCCTGCCGTCAGCCGGGCGATCTCGCTACCGTAACTGCGTAATATATACTTCAGCATCATTTCGGTGATGATGATGATATGTTTACTTGTTGCGTTCTAGGTCGTTGATGCTCTGCCGGTACTGCGAGGCAGCATCGAAGTGCAGTTGCTTCGTCTCGAGGTGCGCAAGCCACCCCTGTGACAGCAGTCAATTTCGTGGAGCGTGGAGGTGCAACTGAACTCACGAACTGAAGGCAACTCGTGGCGAATGTCGGAGGGCGCTTCCGAGAGCGTGTTCAGGGCAAGGCCGTAGTATGCGGACACCTGTATAGATAATGATAAGGTGTAGCTCGTACCTGGGCAGGCTGAGGCGTACCTGTGCGGCCAAACGGGCAATCACACCGTTTGACATACGATCTATGAAGTCGTGAGCATAAACCTCGATATGGGACACGAGCGATCAAGGCGTTGAATTGAGTAAGCGGAGCGGCCAAAGAACATCGAGATCAGAAGAGGAAGGTGGTCCAGCTGGACCATCTGTAAGGTTCAAAGGCTACGACTGCGTTGAATAGAGATGGTAGACGCGAGACCAACGCAAAGAGCCCCCCGATGATCTATCTCGCTCCAGAGAAATCAGACGAGAGCTCACCAAGCACGGCACGTTGCCAAACGCACTCTTGCGCCTGGGCAAGCATGAGCCACTCGAGCGCCTTGACGAAAGGCTCGCTGAGATCCGCCGGATGATCGTCTGCCGTTACTGTAGCTTGGAGCTTGGGAAGTCCGTCTCGCACTAGGAAGGATAGTACGCCCGCGGCATGCTAGAGGTAGCGCCGTTAGCAAACGGAGATCCCAGGACCGAGATTGAGCATTTGAGGGTCTCGGATCTGACGGTACGGAGGGGTGATAGTTCGCCCACGTAATGTCACCTACCTGATAATAACCGTTAGCTTGCTTCACACCTTCGGGCTTGGATCGATCTTCAGCCATTGCGAGTTGCGAGTATCGAGCGGCAAGGTTGTATAGCGTGGCGCATCGTTCGAAATGCAAATTTGGCAGCGAGGTGGGGTCGGGACGAGAGGCAAATGCGGATTCGTACACGACATCAAGACCGAGCTGCAAGATGGTCGGCTCTTGTACAATTGCACAGTGTAAAAGCATACATTTGCCGGCAATTTAGTAAGCGCAAAGACCAACTGGGCATGATATCTGTGAGAACCAGGCAAGATCAGCTTCCCTTCTCCCGCCTGGTGGCAATGCCACACACTGCACTATAGCCGAAGCCGTATCGGTGTGTATTCTAGGCTCTACGGCGGCTACGCGTAGAGCTTCCCAGCGATCAACGTCCGCCTTGAACGCGTCCGGATGTGTTTCTGGATGCTTGTTCCGTATATGCCGGTCCACGGCCTCTCGTATAGGAAGAACGTAGGTCTTCTTGGATGGCAAAGAGAGCTGATTAGGCATGGTCGGCTGCCAACACTAACTCTAGTAGTTGCTAGATAGATAGGTCGCTTGGTGTATTGTGCTGATGTAGATCTATCTGGATGGTATATGGAAGCAAAGGACCCGAAAAAGCTCGCGATGCTGCTGGTAAGAATCCCCTAGTTGAGACAGATGATGCAGTAACGCGTAGAATGCCAGACCCGGTTAGCCCAGGTGGCGGTCAGAGGACAACACCTGCTCATCGCGCGACTGACGTCGTGTGAATCCGAAATCACCAGCAAACGCGTCGCGCGAAGCGGCGCGCGTCAGCCTCGCCTCGCGGCGTCGACTCGGAAGCGCGCTTCTCACCTCCATCCTTCATCATGTCAACTTTATGTCCCCGCTTCTCCGTGACTCGAAGGTCAACAACAGAAAACCCAGCGCATGGCAACAGAGCCAGCTGTCTATGCCCGCGGCGCAGCCGCTAAAGCAAATGCAACCCTATTACGCCTCCCGCTGCCCGATATTGCCAACTCGGAAGTGACAATAGAGTATTGCTCCATTGAGGCCTCGAGGGCGTCTCGTATGTTGGCTCGCGATAGTGCTGGGTGCTGGAACTGGCGGAAAGTTCGCATGTAGCCGTCGATCCGCCGTACATTCGAGTTCGATGCTCGAAGTCTGGCCGACTCAAGCTTAGCGCTCTCTCACGAGAATAGCCCATCAAAAGTTGGATCCTAACTCTGGCTCCTGCAAGGCCGCACCGTATATAAGTTCACGGCCATATGTTTTGCGCCCACCACCTTCCCCACCCCGACTCTGTTAAAGATGTTCCCTCAAGGCCCCGCTCCCCCTCTCGCTCAGGCTTACGGACCTCCTCCAATGGGCCCGCCGTTCCCGGCTCAGCAGCCGTGCTATCAAGTGCGTCTAATCCCGCGCGTCTGCTGACGATAAACTGACCCTCCCTGTGCATCAGAGTCCGCCCCCTTACGCGCCCGCTGCGCAACCCGCTTCGTACAGACCATACGACCCAGCTCCCATCCCCCCTCAGGCGTCTCTTTCTCCAGCGCCACGGCCACAAACATCGTACAAAGAAGTCGCGACGTCGTTTGTGCGTGCTTGATCTCTGTCTTCACGAGCGTTGATCTCACTCTCTTCAAGCTCATGGTATGCTTGATATGTCGCAATGTATCCCTGTCTCTAATGCTTCTCAGAATCAGAATGTTGAGGTCCAGATCGACGCAAATGTGTGGGTCATGGGTGTCGTCGTCGCCGTGTTGAAAGTTGCGAACAAGGTATGGTCCTCTCCGACCGAATGCGACCTCCGTCTGACCGAATTCGAGATGTTTGGCTGCGCTTACAACGTCGTGTACACCTCTCCAGAAACGCGCCGACCCATGCAACAATCGTTTTGGCCATCTAGTGTTCGTGAATGCCATCACTGAAGACGCCGTGCGGGGCTCCATTGCATTCCCATGGGTTTGAATGTTCTCCGAACACAGCTTCGTCTTTCTCCCCACCATCATCGTGCACGACCTCTTTTGTTGTGTATTGTTCCGCATGATAAAGCCCGTGGCCTGCCTCGTTTACGGCCCTGAGGCTCGATAGCTTGCATTTCACGCGTACTTCTGTCCGAGCCCCGTCCTCGTGCTTCCTCGCAATTACCAAGCCAACGTGTACATCAGCCTATGCAACTTTTCTTCGCTTCCGTCTCTAGCTTTCCGCAATGTAGTTCATATATCGTGCATGTATACGTCTCTGCCACCTGATCCGTATCCAAGATTAGAAGTGCCACATCCAAATATCGCAGGCCCGCTCTTCGGCCTCGCACGCTTCCGAGAGTCTTGTGTCTGTAATGACCAGCAAGGCACAGCAGCTCAGCTGAAGATCTACATATAAAGATACAGGTACTCACGCAGTCGGCTTCGCGGCAGAAGAGATTGCCACGCCAGATGTAGATCAAGGCTGGCACATGTAGGCCCGCGGGCTTGCGTCGTGGTGATCGGCGTGACTTCGTGCCCTGTACAACGGTTTGGCTCTTTGATTCGACAGTCTCAAATGAAAACCTCCAGGCCAAGAACGCAACGAGGTCGGGCTATGTAGAGGTATATGCGTTAGCGCGTTAGCACTTATCGGAGCTGGTTCCGATAGCTGCAGAAGGTTCTGTAGGTGGGAGTGAGTGGAGTCTTCTCGACGATACGCCGTGCCCAAGTCGATGGCTCATGTATACGGCGCCAATACAGTTCATGCCAGAGCTGGGAGAACTCGCTTACTATATGGTACTGCTGAATCATATGTCGCACCGAGCATACACTGCTTCCTACAGACACGTATAATATGTCCTACAACCGGTATTAGTTGTACACGGACTAAGCACTGTGTTTCGCCGATGCCGAGCTGCCCGAGCAAAGAAGGTGTAGTGAACGTCTACAGCTCAGATTTCTCATAGTATGGCACCGGAGAACGCGTCGCGATCCTCCAGTTCATCCGCGAAGACGGTCAGGGAAGGCAAGTGCACGACGATGAGGCGGTCCAGTACCGATAACCTAGAAGCTGATGCGAGGTAGGTGTGCCTGCGGGACGCCAGATAGTGATGAGGGCTCCTGGTGAAGTAGGATACATACCCATTCAGCGCGTAGCCCCATTCGACAGTCCTTCCAAAAGGTCCGAGCGCATCTTATGTAGACCAGAGTGCCCTACCGGTACACCTTGCCTTGTCTTCGTATATCGATCTTCATCGGGTTCAAGCGAGAGTCTTGCGACCTTGAGTTCGGTATCGTGCTCTACGTTCATGAAAACCTCATTGGCGACGCGGAGAGCCAACCCCAGCTCGGTGGTGGTATGGGCGCAAGAGTGGGCGCTGGTGGACGCTCTGAGAACCGAACGCGCAAGTTGCCGAGTTTGTTTTCTCACCATCTCTTCTCCCGCCACCATCATCGTCATGTCTGCTAATAAATCCAATAAACGCACCTTCGACCGGAATAAGGAGCAAGGGATCAAGAAGAAGTACAGATCAGTATGCTCGCGTCCTTGTGTCATAAAGGTGCTTGGAAAGTTGAGATCGGCGAGGGCAGGACGGCACGCCGACTTGGGCCAAGCGCGTCATTGACGGACCTGGCGTCTGGGTAACTTGCGTGAAGGGTAAAGAGAAACAAGCTGTCGGGGAACTGTACGATCTGTTTGAGAAGGTATACATCACTACCTGATATTCTACGGGCGCTTCCTCACGTCGAGATGCTAGGTCGCCTCTGAGATCTGGCCCGAGCTCGACGCACCCGACGTAGATGCGGCCGACGAGGACGAGGACCTGGAAGTCGATCTAGAGAAACAGATTGCCGAGGAGATGTCAGCGATGAAAAGGCCTCGCAGAGAACAAAGGTTCGGTATGTCCGCGATCTTGCTCGACCACGCGCCGGCTCACAAGGCGCAGTTAACTGTCAGACGAGCACAACTTGCGGTAAAGCGAATTCGGCAAACATCGCCACACTAAACTCACCAAGCACCTGCATACAGTGGTCTTCATCTCGTGTAAGGCGCCGATCGATCCAGTTGAGCTAGTTCTACGGCATGTACAGAACGTCGAGGACACCGGTGTGACACATACAAGGTTTGACCATCACCCTTTCTGCATTGCGCAAGAATTGCAATCACTCATGCGGGATGATCCAGATACACACAGCGCCTCACACCGGTGATCCATACGGTGGCCGCCAACGAGCCCGAGATCAAGTCTCTCGCCCAACGCGCCTTGAAGCACTTCTTCGCCAGCAACCCTGAACGTGCATACCGTGTACGACCTTTTCTTCATTCGCAACGGAAAGTACATATTCTGATGTTGTTGATCTACCTTCAGTACAAGGTTGAGCTCCGAATTCGCAGCCACAATACGCTATCGCGCCAGACGATCCTCGATACAATCGTTAGTTGCGTGCCGGAGGACTGGACAGTCGATTTGGAGGGCGCGGAAGCGTTCATCCTCGTAGAGGTGTTCAAGGTCTACAGTCTTACCTTCTCGTGAGCCCAGTTTACTTACGAATACACCGGTCCACAGAGCGTGGCCGGCATCAGCATTGTAACGGGCTACTATGAAAAGCTGAAGTTCAACGTGATGGAGATAGCGAAGGCGAATGGCGAGGACAGCGATGAGGATGGCAAGCGCATCGGTGCTCGTATGGAGGAGTGAGCAGACGATAAACTTAGTTTAACCATATCAGGATTGTGTATGAGGAAGATCGTAGCTGTATTAGTGCAAACCATCAGACATATACACGTATGGGTCCACATGGGCCACATCTTCGGGGTTGAAATGATGGCGTCGGGCATCTCACTTCCTGCCTTCATCTTGACCTCTTGCTTCTCTGAACCTCCCTCTCTGTACTTGCTCTTATTGTTTTGAGTCGCTGAGAATACCATTTGCACTTGCTGAGGACCGCAGATCGCCAATATGTCTGACCTCCTCGACTCGATGCTCGACCTGCTTCGGCGCCTGCCGCCGACCCAGATCGAAGAGAACGTAGCGGCGCTCGTGAACCTCGTGCCAGAGCACGCAGATGACTTGCTCGGTAGCATCGACCAGCCTCTGAAATCGCGCGCTGACACGGCTACGGGCAAGGAATACCTTGCTTGCGACTACAACCGCGACGGCGAGTCCTACCGGTGCGCTCGCCTTCCATACATATATGGGGTTCATAGCTGAGATCGCGAGCCCTCTAGGTCACCATGGAGTAACGAGTACGACCCTCCGTTGGATGACGGAACTGCACCTAGCCCGAAACTGCGCAAGCTCGAGATCTTGATGAACGAGGCGTTCGACATGTATCGGGAATTGTGCGTCGCGCATCTATCCTCATTATAGGGCTCGCAGTTCTCATGCTAGATTTGTGGCGTGTGCTCAGGTACTTTGAGGGTGGACTGTCATCTGTGTATCTCTGGGATCTGGATGATGGAGGGTTCGCGGGCGTGGTGCTGCTCAAGAAGAGTGCGTGTGTCTGGCTTTTCGGCATAGTGCTGCATATTGACTCGGGAGTGAATAGCGGTTACTGCGGAGGCGTCGGGATCTTGGGACTCGATACATGTATTCGAGGTGTCGGAGCGCGGGCGGCAAGCGCACTACAAGCTCACCAGTACGGTGATGTTGCAACTTGTTCGCCGACATGAGTCGGATGGGAAGGAGAAAGGCAAAGAGAAGGAGGAGGGTTGGAAGAGCAACGGCTCGACCAATCTTAGCGGCAGTATGACGCGGCAGGTTCGTTATTTCCACCCATCTGCGACTTCTGCGCTTCTCGTCGATCCTCCAACCTCCATCTGCCATCGACATGATACGCTACGTTTCAACTTGAAAGATTGACGCTGATGATCTGCGTTCACCAGATGGAAGCGGACCACCCAATACCAGAGCAAGCGGCGCACGTCCCAAACGTGGGTCGGATAGTCGAGGAAATGGAAGGGAAGATCCGGAATTTGCTTCAAGAGGTAATCATTCTCTCTGCTCTCTATTCGCGTGCCGCTACACGATCTCATCAATCCATTGTAAGGTGTACTTTGGCAAGACCCGGGACATCGTTTCCGACCTGCGCAGTGTCGAGGATCTCGAGCACGCGCGGAAGCAACAGGCACTGCAGCGCGAGCTTGTCGGGTTCATCAAGCGGCCATAGGCGAGAGTGGGAATATCAAGGAAGCGCCCTTGTAGATGGATGGATGGTAGGGACGGATAAAGATGTATACTATCGAAACACACGCAATCGCATCTCCGGTGTGGGTCGGATGCTTCGCCACGCGC
This sequence comes from Peniophora sp. CONT, assembly GCA_001632445.1. Taxonomy (NCBI): domain Eukaryota; kingdom Fungi; phylum Basidiomycota; class Agaricomycetes; order Russulales; family Peniophoraceae; genus Peniophora; species Peniophora sp. CONT. Next base: position 23,688 of record KV424695.1, on the reverse strand, counting down.
GGTGTTGCGCTAAAGCCAATACAACTCGATCGACCTCTCAATTTGGTTTATGTGAAGACAATGCACGATTTCTATTCTGTGGCAACGGTGTAAGTATGTTGGTTGCACAGTGAACATATATCATAGCCAAGGTATAGCCCAAGCGGCCAGACATGACGATGCAACATCTCGACGATCATCCACCCCGGACCGGGTACTTATACCGCCCATAGACAACAAACACCTATCAACGTTCTTTGACACACCCACGGCGTATTTCTCCTTCCGAGGGTCGCGCGCCCTACTTCACATCTCTAAAGCTGTAGGGCGCTCGCGCATCTCGGCGCTAAAGCTCCTATGCGATGGCTGTACAGGTACCTGTCCAACATGCATCCTGAATGAGAGCGCTGGACACGTCACGACTTGGTCACGACCGCAGTGCAGCGTCGGCGATTGGGTTGGCGTGTACGGTGATCTGTATTGAAAAGTAACATGTCAGCATGTGTCGCGCTGCGCGGGCAAAGACAAAGCGTATGATAGCCGACGGGTAGACTGGCATGTAGGATAGAGTCTGGGGACATACCTTGATTAGCTTTATCTCGTTCAAGGGTCTGTTCTTCGGGTTGACTGGGACGCTCTCAATGGCGTCCAGCGTGCTGTCCGCGCCGTCGATGACTTTACCGAAGATGGTGTACTTCCCATCCAAGTGTGGCTGTTTGGCGTAGGCCACGAAGAATTGGGACTTGTTCGAGTCGGGTCCGCTGTTCGCCATCGCGACAATCCCCCGGTTGTTGAACTGTAGATGCATAACCGCAGTTTATGAGTGTGCGCCACAGCTGTAATGGTGCGGAACGGACGTCACCTTCAACGTTGAACGAATCTCGTCGGCAAAGGGCGCTCCCCAGATGCTTTGTCCGCCCTTTCCGTTACCGGTTGGATCACCAGTCTGGACCATGAAGCCTTTGATATTTCGGTGGAAGAGGCAGCCGTCGTAGTACCCGGAAGCACATAGACCCAGGAAGTTCTAAAGCGCCGAAGCGGACACAGCATTTATAACGTTACACTTCCGACTCGCGAGATAGATGGCCAAACGTGTACCGACCTCAGCCGTTTTGGGAACCGCCTCGCAGAAAACTTCGATCTACGGTACAGGTCCGTTGAGCGAGCTGAGCGGGTGTGTCGGGGATTGCGGAGAACGCCGAACCTTGAGATCGCCGTGGGTGGTGTGCAGCGTCACCGACTGCAGAACGTTTCCCGGGTCAGATCAAAAGCGGATATCATGATCAGAAAGTGAGCGCAAACCATTGCAAGGTCGTGGTGGAGGTGGTGCAAGGCGGAGGGTTTATGATCATGACCGGGTACCATGTCGTTAACATCGTACCTAACGAGATCAAAAGTACCACGTGAAGCTTCATATGGGTGATGCACTGCACCGTATAACAAGACGCGACCACACGGCGCCATCAAACCCTTTCCCTGCCCCCAGCTTCCCTTCTTCTTTCGCCTGTTTGATTTTCCTTTCGTCGTCACCTAATGCTTACTGCACGACGTCCTCCGGCCGACTTGGGCGATGACCCGCTTACGCTGGCGCTGCGCCCGCCAGAGACGGAGACCGAGGGAGAACGCAGGATCAGGTTGCAACAGGAGGCGGAGGCCAAGCGTATTTCTGAGCAGATAGACGAGCAGCTCAGGCAGGACAAGAGGCAATGGGATAAACAGCGTCAGGATATCCGGGTGCGTTCGTATTCACTTAGGGGCATCATTGTATGTATGGAACTTATGAACATTCCTTGTACTTGACAGCTTCTATTACTTGGACAAGCCGAGTCTGGCAAGAGCACGCTCCAAAAGCAATTCCAGCTCATGTACAGCCCCGAGTCGCTCGAGGCAGAGCGCGCGTCTTGGCGGAGTGTCGTGTATTTCAACATTGCACGCTCGGTGAAGCTTATTCTGGAGGTATTGGAGCTCTATGGCGACACGGCGGAGGACGACTCTCCTGAGATGTCCGATTCAAGCTCTTCTGAAGCCATCGCACGCGGCCGCTACAGGTCCACCTCGCGAAAACCGGCGGGGTCCAGTATCGGCATGTCCGGCTCCTCAGCCTCCTCTTCCAAGGCTGCACTTGTTCTCGAGAACCAACGGCACATTGCGATGCTCCGAATGAAACTGGCGCCATTAATCGCGGCCGAGGCCTTGCTGGCAGACAAGCTCAGCGGCGGCATGCGCTCTTCGAACCCGAACCAGTCCAAGGTCTTCGCACGGCGAGGCTGGCAGTCGCTCGCATCCTTCTCTCTCACGTCTGGACTGGGCCATCGCTCCACACGAAGCGCGGACGGCATCGAGCTGTCACACGGAGGATTGTTGGCGGTGGTGCAGGAGGTTGCTGATGTGCTTGGGGCTTGCAAGTCGGACGTCAGCCAACTATGGCGTAACGAAACCACTCAGAAAATGATCAAGCGCCGGAGGTTACGGTTAGAGGACTCCGCAGGATAGTGAGCATCATCAATCGATTTCCGCCTTCGGCGCTCGTGGAGTTCCCACATTGATGCGCCTACCCTCGTCTAGCTTCCTGACCGACGTGATGCGCATCGCTCAACCCGATTATGTCCCTGCCATTGGTGTGTGACCGCCAATATTCTAACTGCGCGTTCCTGCGGTTGAACTGATGGGATGCATGATAGACGATATACTGCACGCACGGATACAAACTATGGGTGTCGCGGAACACACGTTCGAAGTTCCGCTACACGGCAAGAGCGTTACCTGGCATTTGTACGACGTCGGCGGCGCGCGGGGTCAACGGCATACATGGATCCCGTACTTCGACGACGCGAATGCAATCATCTTCGTGGCGCCTGTGAGCGCGTTCGACCAGGTGCGTAAAAACGCATGCATTCGTTACGCTTTATCTCCTTCGAGCATATCCCTTCACCCGCTCTCCTCGCGATGGCCCATCTTTGCACCGATCCATCATCTCACCCACCCACCTCGCCATCTTTCCAATTCGTCATTCACAACGGCCCTTATGGCTGTTTTTGGTATCATCTTTCTCTCGATCCACGCTTCTCTAGCTTTGCAGCTGATGATGAGATCAAACAGTACCTCGAAGAGGACCCGCGAACAAACCGGATCGATGATTCGCTCCAGCTCTTCACCGCTATATGCTCAAACAGGCTACTCAAGGGCGTGCACCTCGTACTCTTCCTCAGTGCGTCTTCTCTTCAATCCCTCATTGCGCATTGTTGCCTTGGTTCAAGCGCCGAGCGCTTCATGTTCGCGCGCGCATGCGGCCTTCTTTTCTGTTGGCCGCGCGAATCGTTCCCACGGACCATCAGCAGCTTCTGACGCGCTCCCATTCTCGCAGACAAGGTCGATATCCTCCAGCAGAAGATCAACGCCGGTGTAACGGTCAAGAAGTATATCACATCCTTCGGCGACCGGTCGAACGACTACGAGACCGTCGTCTCGTACTTCCGCGCGCACTTCAACCAGGTGCATCGGAAGAACAACGAGAAGAATCGGGTTCTTTACAGTCATTTCACGAGCGTCGTGGTAAGTGCTTCTCAGCCCAACATCCAACATCGCATCTATCAGGTGTACTCATTTCGGGCATCTAGGATACGAAAACGACGCGCAGTATCATTGCTAACGGTAAGCGCTACTATCGCCGTCCGCGAACGTTCCGAGCTGACCGGTCAATACAGTACGAGACTCGATCTTCCGCGATTACCTCAAGTCCGCGGCTCTTGTATGATCTTCGTTGGCCGCACGACCTACAACTCACCTTGTTGCTCGTTTTCTCTGTCTGTTCGTACACCACCACACGCATACCCCCCGGACCCCTCCGCTCTTTTCTTGGTTATCGTTTTGTGAGCGCATCAATGCCCGATGTCAGTTTTAGGAAGTTCCTTGTCCGTTCCTCAGTCCTTTACGCTCGTGTTTGTCGCGCCATGTTGTATTCTGTAGAAATAGTTCTTTGAACGCTATCCCACACAACACTTCTCCGTTCTCTAGTGCCCAGGCTTTATTATACTTATGATGTATATGTATGGTGAACTTGAATTCTCCTCGATCCATACGTGACCGTCGATCTCAGATTGCGCGGGCGGAGGTGCGACCGAGGTACTAATTGGTTGATCAAGTGGACTGTGGGGTCTTAAGGTTGTTTGTATGCTGGGTCGTTTACGGGCTCATAAAGTGACACGTACTAGACTACCAAGTCAGCTCGGAGATGCTTCCAGGACTGGTGCTTCGCAGGTCTGTCGGGCCACCCGCTGCCACACGCACCCATATTTCAGCTTACGCCATTGAGCAACCATTGAGTACGATACGCTAAGACCTCATCAAGTACACTTTGAGCACCGGAAGTCTAGCGCTTCGTTCTTCACCTTGAAAGCTTAAGCCTTGCAATAGAGTTGTACAGACGGAGTGCGTGTAGATATATGTACAGCGCCGTACAGATGAAATCCGTTGCGAAGATTCCGCCGTTGCGGACTCGGAAAGATGCGCAGCTTTGCGCCCAGCGTCGTTGCTTGCTTCTGTCCACCACCCTCGAAGATGGACTTTCAGCCTCACAGTGCTATGCTTACGGATACCGTGAACGATGGACGCCGCGACGGAGATACCTCTCCGCCCATTGACGACGACACGGAACTGGACCGCAACGTATCTCGCCTTGCGGACCTGCAGCTGCAGGACTCAGAGCGCGACGCGCCTACATCTGTGATAGCTACCCTCCTTCCTGAACTCCTTTCGATCATCTTCTTCATGTATGCGGAAGATACCTACGGGCTATCGAACTTGCGATGGACCAGGCTTCTTCACGTGTGCCGGCATTGGCACAACGTCGGTGTGCGCACCCCGGAACTCTGGAGTTACATCGAGTTGAACGACACTCGTCCTGGATTTGACGTTCGCGAGGAGGACGCGCGCAATCTCAAGCGCGTCGGTGTGCAGAGGTTTCGAGCGGGGCGTTGGCCGCTCACAGTAAGGATCGGGCTGTTCCAACCGCTGTCTGAACGGAAGGACGCTCTCCTTTCTGCATTATGGACATCGCCCTTACTATCTTCTCTCACTCTCCGTGGAGACCGCAGCGCCGTTCAGAAGGCTTTGCAGATACTTGAAGCTCGGTCGCATACAGCTCTTACGCGCCTTGTTATGGGCTCTCAGCAAAGAGACCAGCCTTGCGCAATCCCGGATGTCGTCCTCGGCGATCATACCCCACAGTTGCAACACCTATCCATTGATTGTATTATCTTCGACTGGGCATCTATACAAGGGTTACGTAGCCTGCGTATTTCGTATAAGAAGTGGTTTCACATTACATTTGAACTATCGGATATACTTGAGGCGCTCATACGATGCCCGTTGCTCGAACATCTTCAGATCGTCTTACCAGGAACGGTTCGCCCGGAGGCCATCGCTGGCTTGAAGAACCTGTTGCTTCCACATATCGCCACCATCTCTTTGCGAGGCTCCAACGAGCTGTGCGGTTTTCTCCTTCATGCTCTCCAGAGACTTCCGCGCACCGCAAAAATTGGCATCTTAGTATACGATGAGTCAGAGCACCCTAGTTCCTCCATTCCCATCTTGTCAATCCCCTACCTTAGCAACCATGCCTTGCAACCCGGCGCGCCCGTCATTCGCGCAATCGGCTTGGTGAAGCAACCGCGGTCCTTCCCTCGAAACCCGGACCAGCTCTACCAATTCGGAGTGACGGGAGATATTGGCTTGAATCTCTCGACCAGCGGTCCTAGAGTTACAGTATTGGATGATGGATCTCCCCTCGCAATGCCATACATTGGCGCTGCAGCCACGACACACAGCGAAGCGGAGATTGGTACTCTTCATCATATCTTGCGGCAATGGCCAATTGCACATGTCACACATCTCGACGTGCGCACAACTTCGGAGGTCGACAAGGATCTGTGGGACTCGTTGCTTACGAGCTTACCCGCAGTGACAGCCGTGCTGGTACGCCCCGAGTCCCAGGCTACAACGACCCTTTTCGACGTCCTTGATGGCCGTCTGCGAGATGGCGGAAAGCGCATTATCAAGAGCATCATCCTTGACTTCACTTGGACTGGATCACACACGCGGATGGACGCCGATGCAGGATATAAGCCCGCAGCGTTTGCGCGAAATGTGTTGGGGCGCGTTATGTCTTACTGCGCTGACACTGCTCGGGCGAAAGTGCCGCTGGACACCATTGAAGTCGTGAATGACAAGAATGGCTACTTCAGTCTGATTGACTGTAGCGAATTTTCCAAGGACCTCGCTCGGGGGTTCATCTATCGAGGAGTTGTTTACAATGCTAGCGATAACAGCGAGCATGCGTGATCTTTTGCTTGGATAGATGTCTAAACCCACCATCCTTTAGTTCAACCGGTTCTCCTGACCATCGAACGAGATCATCTGCTCCAGTCATCTCTTTACCTCATAAGCATACAAAGAGGACAGTGTACATACATAAGTGCACATATATGTACCACCAGTCGTTTCAACCTTCCTGCGCAATTTTGATATTCATTCCAACGATATCTCTCATAGAAACTATTTTGAGGGCAAGGGGGTTTACAAAGCCTATTTCCTTCCTTTCAGCGGACAAGTGAGATGGTGCGACTAGTCTGGTCCCAGACTGATTGAACAAGCATTGAGGCAGACTGCCAATTGTCTGCAACATTTAAACGTCTCGGAGTAGTCGGGCCGGGCGCCGTCTTGCGGCGGATGCGCGCAGGCAGGCGCAGGCGCGCCGTCGAGTGGCTCTTCCTTCCGTACCCCATCAACTATAGATGTCCAACTCTGCACACATTGACCATCTGCTCATGAAATATGTCCTTCTGTTGGGACGGAATACAAACTGCTTCTTTTGAAACGAATGCTCGGTTCGAACGATGAACAGCGCGGTCGGACATTCATCCTCCCCGACGCAAACCTGCTTTCGTCCTTTGCTCCTGTCTTCTGGTCTGAATTGCCTACTCCTAACTACCTCTGAAATCACATGCATGATGCTTGTTAAGGCATGCTCAAGACTGGGAGGGCTCACTGTAGTCCAAGACATGGCCGTCGTTAGGTATATTTTCGCGTTATACGCTGGGTCTGCTCCCATCGAACATCGACATTCTCCGCTCGAACATCGTCTTTTCACACTCTCAACTACCCACACTCTTTACGACTACAATGTCCATCACCGTCGTTTACTCTACTATTTTCAACTTCCTCGGCCTCGAATTATTGGTCGTCGACCTCGGTCATCTCAGGCGCTTCGGCGTCCTGCCGTTGTCTATCGCGGAGCTGCTCCTCTCCTGCGCGGCGACCTCTTCCTGGTCTAGCATCTTGACTACGATCTTCTTCGTCGTGATGTGCTACACCGTCCGGTCTATCGTCACCCGCCTCTACGTAAGTACCACTTCCCCAGCCGCCTCGTTCTCGCTAACTATAATATACAGGCTGCACGCAAGGCCAAGCAAGCTGCTGTCAAGCACGCCCAAGGCGCACACGCCTACAACCTCAGCCGCGCTCTCTCACTCGCACGCGAAGAGCGGGACGATCTCAAGAAGACCAATCAGGCGCTCGAGAAGGCAGTCGCTACCGCGAACTTCGAGCGCGACAGCTCTCGCCGGGAGGTCGTGAACCTACGCAGCGATAATGCCAACAAGGCCGGGTTCATCGGAGCGCTTCAGCAGAACTGCCAGGTTCGTGCAGTACCTTCTCATCCGCTCTTCGAACAGATGTTCATTATGCCTCGCAGGAGGTCCATGCGCTCAACGACGACCTTACCGATCAGCTCCAACGCAAGGATGCCGATCTCGCTCAGATCAACGCCAAGCTAGAGGGGTCGCAGCGCACGATGGTCACCTTGAAGGAGGACGCAGACGCATGTGAGATCGCTCATCAGGTATGTTCTCCCTTCAACCCTTGCACGATGTCAATACTCAACGCGACGCACAGACCGAACGCTCGTCGGATGCACTCATCATGGCCGGCAACGAGAACACCATCACCCACCTTCGAGGCGAACTTCGCACCCTCACAGCGGATCACCAGAAGACGAAGGACAAGCTCACCGCAGCCAAATCCAGGAAGGTTCATTACAAGGACGTCGCTCAGGTCGCGCAGCAATCCGCGCACGACGCGCAGGCACGTATCGCTGAGTCTGAGGATCAGCTACGCGCCGCCGTCGATGACAAGGCGGCTCTCGTCTCCAAGGCCGAGAAGGCCGAGCAGGCTACACGCGATGCGAAGGCCGAAGCCAACGAGGCTCGTCTTCGTGCCCATACGCTCCAGGAGGACGTGCAGGCCGGGAAAGAGCGCGAGGAGGGTTTGAAGTCCCAGCTTACCGTCTGTGAGATCGCTCTTCAGCGCTCCGAGGCGTGCGCGGAGGGTCTCAAGGCAGACCTTGCCGGATCGGATGTCCAGATCGAAGAGTTGCGCGGCGAGCTGTCCTCCAAGGAGATGGCATTCGAGCAGCTCTCGTCGGACAACGCCGAGCTACGTGATGGCATCGACACCGTGGCGTCTTCATCTGAGGCGCTCGTGGAGATGTGCGAAGCGAAGGCTGCGGAATGGGAGAGGCTCTACAACAAGGTCTTGCGAGAGAACGACACGATGCGCGCAAACATCAAGGGGACTCGGGCGCTTAAGCAGACGAATACGTCGCTTGAACCCCCGTCTTCATCGCCATCGTCTGTCGTCGAGTCCGCTGAGGACTCTGACACGCCCTCGCTCACCTTCTCCGACTCGGGCGCTGCCGTTGACGACAGCCCGAGGCAGAAGCAGACCGACGCCCTCCCGACACCCGCCGAGGCCCACCAATCCGCTGTGCACTACACCTTTACGACATCGACCTCCACCGAGCTTGTCTCCTCCGACACCGGCACCGCCTTCATCGTCACCTCGTCCTCCGCGCTCTCGGTCAGCTACGAAGAGCCCCCGCATGACGCCTTCGCCGCTTCATTCGTTCCCGCCCGCCACTCGACGCCCAAGCGCTCCCGCCCGTTGCGGCGCCCTCGTCTCTCTCACCACGGCTTCCTTCACAAGGTCAAGCGCTGCGAGATGGAGCTCCCTGTACGCCCCGCCCCGATCAAGACGTCGGCCGCTCGTCCCTGCGACGTGCCCGACATCTTCTCGCCCTTGTACCGTGATTTCGATGCCTACCAGACGCGCTTCGCGCGCTGCCTCCGGGCCAGTTCTGAATCGCGGGACGCCCAGCAGCCGACCGTGCCCTACCCAGTAGGATGTGCGGTGGCTCGAGGCAGGATCTTGTTCAATCGTTCGATGAAGTTCGCTGAGACGCCCATCGTGATGGGGCGCCGCTGAAGGAGACGTTTTAGACTTGTTGAAGTTGTCGCTTTCGTTGTTTCGTTCTGGTTACGATATGTCTGCATACACAATACCCGCACATACCGATCAAAGATTTCATACCAATTGCAGGCGCTCGCGCGCCAGTGTGAACGCTGATATAGGTGCAAAGATCCAACCAAACGAGCGGGAAAGACGCTCGGTCACAATGTCAGCTCTTGCTTGCTTCACTGAGCTTGATACCATACTATCTTCTCAGCAGTCTATTGGCGAAACTATAAGCTCATGCGCAAGTGACGATTGATTCAAGGTATGAATTGGATACATCCGAGTCTCCCGGAGCAGAAACAACAGATACTTACTACGAATCAGCAAGAAAGGTAAAGAGAAAGATGGGGTGGAGTAACGCAAGCCTCCAAGGTCACGGGAAGAGACGAGCGCGACGAAACAATGGTCTGGGGTAATTGATTTACTACCAATCCTGGTTCAGTTACTATATACTTCTTCGACTGCTGACCTACGTACCGGACAGCGGTCGAGAGCGATCCCGAACCGCATACAATGGACGAAACTCTTCTGGAGAAAGCAGTCAGCCAAAACCGCCCGGAAAACCCAGCAAGGTAGCGTACCACGAGATCCATCCACGATTACCAGAGCTTGCGAAGATGCGCGAGCAATAGTTGATTCGTGCGCACGGCCTACTGGCTCGCGCGCTCGAGTTGTACCCGAATGAAGCGGTTGGCAGCAGACGGATTGGTGTCCGAGCGCCGATAACGGTCGACGCGCAGACTATGGCTAAGCGTGCGTTGATAGGTACACACTCAGCTTGCGGCGGCGCCTGTGGCGACGATGCGACTCCGATGTGCGTCGGAGGGGAGGTTCTCCGGAGTGCGCAGGTAGTGCGCCGAAGGTACTTATGGCGCACGTTGGGCGCTACATACACTAGATTCACACGAGGGACCCTACACCACGAGGATGGCTGGGCAAAGGGTAAAAGCTTCAGAACATCTTCTTTGAGCGGTCATTGAGGCGCGCGCTACAGTGCAGTTGGGGTCTAATACACCACTTCACATACGCTTCACAGACTTCACAAGCAAAGGCATGTTATCAGCCGGTTCTACGCGTCCTCATCGTTAGCAAGCGAACTAAATGCGAGAGAACGATAGGCGTACTCATCGTAACACCAGCCGTTGGCTTGGCCGTCTGGTCCTTGTACGACGGGCAGAAGTCAAAGTTCGCAATCATTGCGCTATTGAGATGCTTGTCAGTACCGATCACACACCCCGCTTGGGTAAGACAACCCACGCTAAAACAGCTTTCATCTCGCTGATTGCCATCGTCTTCCCGATACACCCGTGCGGACCTGTGATGAAGCTTTGGAAGCTGAATGTCGCGTTGTAGGTGGGAGGCAGCTTGAGCCAGCGCTCCGGTTTGAACTCGGCTGCATCGGAACCCCAGACTGGTGCATAAGTGTTGATAGCGCGAATCTGCTCGCCATAATGAGTGCCCGAGCGGAGCGGGATCCAATGGGTGCAGACGTACGGATATGTAGAGCAGAGTCCCTTTGGGTATGAATGTTCCGTCGATCCAGTCGTCTTTACCAGCCTGGCGAACGGTGGTGGGAACAGGAGGAAGAAGCCGTAACGCCTCCATTCTACGAGTTCTGAGTCACCGGCTACAGCAAATTGAGAGACGGCATTGCCAACGTACACAACGCAATCTAGTAGCTTTAGCTCCTTCAAGTCGCGATAGCTCGGGCGATCGTTCGTAGCGAAGATGGGTTCAAGCTCCGTCCGAAGTTGACTCTGCACTTCAGGGTGAGTCGCGAGGAGCCATAGCGCCTGAGAGAACCAGGTTAGTGAAACGCATAAACTAGCATTGCAGGAATATACAAACCCATGATAATCCACTACAACTGGTTTCGTGCCCAGCTCCCTTCAGTAGTACAATCAGCATGATTCAACGGCGGTTTACAGGATGTACGCACGAGGAAAGTTAGAACCTGATCTACGAGAGCTTCGTCGCTGAGCTGGTAGCCATCGCTCGCGCTACCCTGACGTGCTCGTACCAACAAGCTCATGATGTCCTTCTTACTCTCGCGGTCGCCCTTGATCTCGCCCTCGCTCTCCATCAGTTTCTCCCTGAGGATACCACGACTCAGCTCGCGCATTTCATGCGTGGTCTCTACGAGCGTCGCTACCGGCGGTCCAAATAAAGGCAGCCAACGAATGACGGGAGCAAGCATACGGCCTAATCGTGAGTTGAGTAGGGTAGGCGCGAAAGGTAACATGACGACGGTCATGATCTTGGCCATGGTTGGTCCTGACTGTAAAGAGGTCAAGGTCCCGTAAGCCCGAGTCAGAGGGTTGTGTGGGTCTCGCAGAGAGTTAGAGCTGTAACCAAAGGCCGTCGCGCATATGATGTCCATAGTTGCTTTGGACACTAGACGTGTGACGTGAGAAAGGTCCAGCGCTGTCAGAATCGTTGTAACTCACTCCATTCGTACATGTGGAAGACTTTGCCCTCCGCGGTACCATTGAGTTCGAAGCGCATGACGCTCACCAGGACGTCGAGCGTGTCGAAGTACATGTCCGTCTCTAAAAGTTATCTCAGCCACGCTTCGTACGCATGATGTACGGTGTAACGCACGATTCATGAGGTTAGACAACGCGAACGCAGGGTTCATTGCATGTCGCATCTGCTTGTGCTCATTGCCGGACGTTGTGAGTAGTCCATATCCGGCTACAAGCCCCAGCAAGTTCCTCATCGGCTTCGGCTGAGTAGTGTCACGTCAGATACTCGGTCGACTGACATTGTCAGGGTCTCCTTACGCGCTCATAGTCTGCCCAATCGCTCACAAGGATCTTCTGTAGCGCCTCAGGACGCAGGAGGATCATGCGCTCTCCGCCGAATGGTCCCACAGTTCTCACCACGGGCCCATATGTGCGTGTCCATTCAATCTCTGCCATTCCCGGTTCACTCCTCATGATTTCGCGGAAGTGGCCTAGCAGAGACACCCGCACGGGTGGGCCCGAGACGCCACGCATAGGCGAGAAGAAGCGCGGGCGTATAGAGATCTTGTAGTAGAGAGACCCCACGAACCAAAAGACAGCGATCAGGACGACGTGGGACGGCTGAAGCAGAAAGCGCGCAAGCCAGATCAGGCTATCGCCAACGATAGTGAACAAAGTCGGAGAGAGCATGGCGATCAAGAGAGACCTGCTGCATGCCACAGGCCCCAGTTAAGTACGACAAAGAGTGGGCAGCAAGATGGCCTTCTGACCTGTGCAACTACACACGACGGAGGCAGCGCCGTCCGCAGACGCTGACGTTTCGCGCGGAATTCCGCCGTCAGCGCTATCCGGTATTGCGAGGTCTCTATACGATGAGGCGCGTGCATTGACGAGGTTCAGCCTGGTCGTTCTCTGCGTTCAGGTTCCGTGATACGGTGTGAGTTAGCCAGGGCAGATGATTCGTGTCATTAAGTATGCATCACCGAAGTGGTGGTCGGAGAGATACAAGGCAGCACTATTACTAAATCTGATCTACTACGCCGGCAAATGCCATGCTCAAAAACGCGCGTCGCGCGGTGGGATACGACTTGGACTCGGTCCCCTTCCAGTCGTGGATGTGTGCGATCTCAGCGCCCTTGTCGGTGCTACGCCGCTGACACCGCTTCGGCCGGGCGGTGGGTGCAGAGAACGCTAATCGATGATGTTTGCCTGAACCAGCTGTGCGATTCGCGCGCGGATTGGGCACGAGGAAGTAGCGACGCCTGACGGCGTCGTGGTCGCTGTCGAATCGACGGCGACGGCGGTGTGTGGCTTGACAGAGGTGTCGGTGCGTTTACTTTGCATTGCGATCTCATCCGATCTGGGATGGGTGCTGACCGATGCTGCAGAGCTGCCCGCATTTTGACGCTGGCACCCAACCTGCGACCATGGCGCCGCGTGTCGAGTTCGATACCCGTTCGGGAATATCGCTCTACCATGCGTCTATCTGGACAATCAGCTAGGTCGGTAGAGCGGCAATCCCGAACGGTCATCTATAGCCGACGCCGCGCCGGGAGTAAGGGACGGTAGTCTTTGCGTCTCGCTTGGTAAGCACCCCTCCTCGCAGTCCCCGTCATCGAGCAACTAACTGACATATCCTTCTCTAGCAAATCAAATAACCCAGATCATCCTGTGCCGCCTACTTGCCACGCGCAGGCGCGCACCTTCTCGTTCACCTGTGCATATGTACTGCAGTACTTCTCGTTGCTCTGCCAATATAGCTTCGATTTTGCGCGCTTTTGTCCTCATACGGATGAGTAATTCGAAAGTTGATCCAATATGAAAGGTAAGTTACATGAGAGACACCACAACAAGCGAATTCTACGCTGAGTATACGTGGACTGTTCGACGCGTTCTATCTCATTTTATCTGGTCTCGAGCTGCCTTTCATGAAATCTATCTGAGACAACCGAGTCGGCTTCATCACGCCGGAGGCATCCTACCTTCCACCATTGCATACAGCGAGTCCTTGTCCGAACTTTCTTGCACTAGCGACTTGAAATACCCGACGTCTTTGGCGAGAAGTACGTTGGGTGCGTCAAACTCGACGATCCGCCCGGCATCCAGCACCATCTATGGGAATGCTGTTAACATTTGACGGAAGAGCATAAGTATCGTAGGTTACGCACAATCCTGTCTGCATCCATGATGGTCTGTAGGCGGTGTGCGACCGTGAGCAGCGTTACGTCGCCGCCAAGCTCGGTCCGAAGAGACGTCTGGATGACCGCGTCGGTCTCGTAGTCGATGCTGCTTGTCGCCTCGTCTAGAATGAGCAGCTTGCTTCCGCGAACCAGGGCACGGGAAAGGGCCAGAACTTGTCTCTGGCCGACGCTCAGGTTGCCGCCACCGCTCGCGACCTGCGTCTCCAGCGTGATGCGCGCAACATCGGTCTCTTCGATATCCTTTTGCAGTGCGTAGAGACCTGCCGAGCGCAAAGCAGCGTTCAATGTTGCATCGTCGTGCTCGCCGAATGGATCGAGGTTCTCGCGTAGAGTGCCGCTGAGCAGCTCCGGTACCTGCGGGATGATGGTGATGTTCGAACGCAGGACGTCGAGGTTGAGATTGCTCGTGTCGATGCCATCGAAGATGATCGAGCCCTCGGTGAGGATGCATCGTAAGAGCGAAAGTGTGAGCGAACTCTTTCCACTTCCCGTGCGGCCTACGATGCCGATGCGCTCGCCCGATCTGACCGTGAAGGAGAGGTCATGTAAGACGCGCGGTCCCTCGGGCGAGTAACGTGCGGACAGGTTTTCAACCCGCAGCTCGCCACTCGTCGGCCACGATGCTGGCGGAACCCTTTCTTGAGTAGGTTGGGGTTCCTGCTCAAGAGAAAGATACGCGTATATACGCTCCAGGCTACGGGGCAAGCATCAGCAAAGGCGACCAATCATCACCACTCAACAACGCACCTGTTTGCTGAGATCTCGAACATATTGATGACTTGAACACACCACAGAATACTTCCAGAGAAGCCCACTACGATACAAGTATCAGCGCAGTATGAGGGTTAAAGCTCGCGGACTGGACATACCACCCATGTTCAAGGTGAAGCCGATGTCTGAAGGGAGGGCAGAGCGGCCCGGACCGTAGATAAGGTACGTTGCGAGGGCAGCAGAGAACAGACCACCCAGGGCGTTGATCCTCGTACCTATCCAGCGATTGACATTGGAAGACAGGCCTACGAGCAGGCTTTCAGCCACTATTCAGGTCGCGAACGGACAAGACTCACGCGCGGCTCTCATGTACTCGTCAGATACCTTGTACGCCTCCCGACGGAAGGCATCCTCAGCGTTGTAGGCCCTGATAGAAGCTAAATGCATTAAGTACACGCCAAACGATTATGCGAAAGCAGACATACTTAGGCCAGCGATGGCGACGCCGAAGTTCCCGAGCACTGGCGCCCTCTTGACAGATGCTACGCGGTTGACAGCAAGCTGCGCTGATGTAAAGATCTGGCCACAGTACCGACCGATAAGGAAGACGATAAGACTCGGAAGGAGGAAGGCGGGGGTCATGATTACGATCGCGGCGAGCTTGAAGGAGATCCCAACCACCGCTTCGAGTGCCTGCTTGAACAGCTCCGCTACAGGGTCATCCACGGATCGCGTATCGGCCGTGCAACGAGTCAGTATGCGACTGACAGGTGTCTTGTCGAGTATCCTTCAGAGAGTTCAAAACACGACTATCATTAGCATACAAAGCATAGCGCACCTCATAGTCGTGCCCAGAATCGAGTCGATTAGCTGTTTGTGTATCTTGCGGGCAGCACGGACGGAACCGGATAAGTATACTGTAATCTCGCCAACGTACGCCAGAGCACAACCTAGTGCAAGGCAGACGGTAATCGCTAAGTAGCTGAAGGGAGGGTACTTTCAGTACAGGATGCCGTATACGGAGGATTAGATACACGCACAAAACAGCATTTACGTCTTGATAGCGTGCAGCCTTGGTATACGCTTCAGCCCACACTCCCAGCCAGTACGTCTGCAACGATGAGCGCCGGACTATACATGTAAATAATAATGATAATGCTCACCTGGAAGTTACCCAAGGTATTGTCGACAGCCATGAAGAACAGGAAGCCGCCCCAGAATATGACCGAATGTCTGCCACCGAGCGCGGATATGAACAGACGGACTATCGAGTTATAGTCAGAATGCGATCACGCCAGATACAAGGTAACTTACGTGCAGACCAAGAGACGCGTCCTTGCTGAACCTCTTCCTCAACGATGAGCTTTCCATCCGCCTGTTTGTTATCGTCATCCGGCTCATCGCCATCAACAAGCTCCTTCTCGGTCTTCTCGATGACCATCGCCTGCTCTTCGACCTCATGCTTGAGCGCCTCGTCCCTGGCTAACACCTCATCCACCGTCCCTCGGCTGACAAGCGTTCCATCCGAGCCAAATGAGACGACAAGATCGGCGACGGGGCTAGTGAGCGCGACGTTGTGCGTTACGAGCAGAATCGTCCGCCCGCATCCGCGCACAAGATCGCCACTAAAGCACTTGTCGACGATCCATTTCGCGGTGTGAACGTCCAGCGCCGCTAGCACGTCGTCCAGTAACAGCACTTCCGCGGAGGAGTAGATCGCACGCGCGAGGGTAATGCGGGCTTTCTGGCCGCCGCTGAGTGTCAGACCGCGCTCGCCAACTTCGGTCTCGTCGCCCGCTTGGAAGAGCGCGAGGTCGCGCTTCAGAGCGCACTGGTATAGAACTGCATAGCATAAGTATCCTACAAATGCGTTAATGAACAACGTCGTTACCTTTCTCGTAACGCTCTTCGTCGTAAGGAGCACCGAATAGGATGTTGTCCTTGATAGTCCGGTTCAACACCCAGCTCTCTTGCGCCGCGTACGCGACCCCGCCAGCTCTCGGCAGGTTGAACCACGAGTCCGGCGCCGTCGGCACGAAACGCATCTCGCCGAGCATGGCCATAAGCAGGCTGGTCTTCCCGCAGCCTGTGGGGCCTATGATGAGGTTGATCGCACCACGCTTGAAGACGAGCTCGTCGGGAACGCGAAGGACGAAGTTGCGGCGCGGGGACGTTTGAGAGGCGTCGCTGGACCAGGTGAATGAGGCATTGCGGAAGCCGAGGACTGCAGAATCGACGTGTGCGACTTCCTGCGGTGAAGTTTCGGAGCTAACTTCTCCACCCGTGTAGCGGTCGAGGAGCTCGGTGCCATTGAGGAAGTCAGAGACGCGCTCGATGGAGACTTTGGCGTTTATCACAGGTTGAAGCATATGCATGGCCATGATCAGCTCTGCGAAGCGTTAGATCGAGGGAGCAATGTTTGCATACAGGCCACTCACGCTGACGCAGGAGGTCGAAGACAGCGATCGTTGAGAACACCAGTGAAGCTGCAAACAAAGATAAGTAAAGCATTAACATTCAACGGTGTTTGAATCTCACGGGTCATCTCCCTCTTCATGACAAGAGTGAACACTGCGTACGTGGCCAGCATCTGCAGGATAGGTATGATATCGCCGTTCGCAACGTTGTTGGCCAGATCTGCAAACTTTCTGCGCACGATCCAGCGCAGCTCTTCGTCGCGCTTCTCAGCTAAACGATCGCTCATCTTGCCTTCCCATCCGAAGAGCTTCACCATGCGCAAGACTCCCAACACTGTCCGATCACCCAGTTCAGTACATGCGTCCATACGATGGAGAGTCGACGCTTACTCTCGGTCGCCGTCTGCACACGCGCGTCGGTCTTCTTCATGGCGGTTCGTTGTATGCCCTGCATCTTACTTGCAATCCAGCCAGGGAGCGGGAGACTTGCCACCATAAGAGCCAGACCCACGAGTGCGCTGAAGCTACGTCAGGATCTCGGAGAACGTTGGACAAGAAGATTACAGACCTCCATCCCAAAAGCGTATAGAGGAAGTAGATTGCGACTGCACATTGCAACGGGGAGTAGAGAACTGCACGCAAGTTGATTAGTAGACACGTGCTGCATACTGAATGAACCAGTACCTAGGAATAGGAAGTCCCGACCAGCCGTTATGTTTGACGTGTCAGTCGCAACCTACGCAGCGGCGCAGTGAGCACCGATGTAACGACGTGAAACAGACAAGAACGCACCAGGTTGTTTATCCTTCCGGTAAGGTTTCTGCCATCACGCTTCCCTGCTCCCTTGTTGCTGTCGCTTCCGAGAGACTGAGCACCGCCTTCACCCTCATCGTTCTGCTCCGAGTCGTCCGTCTCCGCCGTCAAACGCATCCGCAGGGCATGTTCGAACACTAACTGCGTGATGATGGTCTGCACGCGTACTAATGAGTGGTTGCTGATGTATAGGTAGAGTTGGAAGGCGACGGTGGCGAGAAACGGGCCTATCATTGGTGGTCTTGAGCTCGGATGCATAGAATGCAGATGGGGAGTGAATAACGCACCGAAGAACATCAGACTGATCCACACCCATGGCCGCACTAAGGCATCTTCACCCCCCTTCTCGATGTAACTGCGGAGATGCTGGCGTTAGACGGTAGTATGACGGTACGATTAGAAATAAGCGCACTTGAGAAGACGGTTTATGCCCACAGGCGCCAGGAACTTGCCGAGAACATGCAAGGTGATGAGAATCACTTGGGCCGTAAACTCCCAAGCTGGCAAGCAGAGTGTAAGCGAATCGACACTTCTCGGCTGAGCTGACACTGATCGACTTACAGAAGATCTTCAGGAGCGCAAAGAACATGTGTTGAGCGGGTGCACCGGAGAATCGATCCAAGTGCTTGAAGCTGCGCTTGACGAGGTTCGTTGTATAGTCGTAGTCACAGAGCACAGGGAACTGCTGCTCAAAGTCCAGGCTCCCCTGACGATATGCGTCAAAGATGTACAGGTCCAAAAAGGAGAATGTGAGGAAAGACAGCGCAGATGCCGTCTGCTCCGGGTTCGTTTTGGCTTGTGGGTTCTTGGGATCGAGCGGCACGTACTGCCTCGGCACGAGAAGAGGAACGAGCACGGCCGAAAAGGTGACGAGGGCTACATTTGCCCATAAGAGACCGCCCTCTGCTTTATCGAGTGGCGATAGAGTGAACGTGAGGAGCGGCCAGAGATCGCGATAGATATAGACGATGAAGTCACAGAAAAGTACGAGGGAAAGATGTACGGAGACGATGCGCGCAACGCGTGCCTTGGCCCAGAGGGTAGCGAGAGACAGGGAGAGAGCATAGCACTTTATCAACGAGCGTATAAGCATTCGAACTTGCAGAGTATATTGGTTCGTACGCACATAGGCAAGACACAAGACCAGGTCAACCCATCTCCGCCCAACTTCCAGACGAGCGCCTCGCTCCTCTGGTCTGGTACCCTCGGTATATCCGATAGAACCGACAAGATGTATCACGAACAGTGCGAGGACAGATGCAGTGCGCGCAACCTTGTACGCAAAGATAGTCACGCCACCGTGCTCCCTGATGTGCGAAGCCAGCGAACGGGCGGCTTCACGCGGGTGGTCCTTTGTCTGCGAGGAAGGCTGCCGAAAGTGCAAGAGGACATAGTGCGAAGCTACTGCACATGCTGAGAGGATTGCCGCATACGCGGGGAGGATACGCGCATCGCGCCACAGCCTGTATCATTTGGTTCAGATGCTGACATCGCGTGCATGATGGACGCAAGAGCGAAGGTCGTACGGCACGCGGGTCCCGGCTTCAAATACGCTCTCATGGGCGCTCAGTACGACCTGGTAAGCCATGGTCGTGCTTCAAGAGGCTTTCGGGCTCAGGTCCTTGGTTCTTATACTCAAGTGCCTGGCCTCAACTTCAACTTCCCTCGCGCGTGTGCTTATCACGGAAGTTGCTATAGCGCCTAGCCAATCAATACATTGCATCGATACGTTCTCTCCGTTTTCGCACAGCATTGTACAATAGTGGTTTGCTCGCTCTCACAGTCCGGTACACCCACCGAGCAGGCATTCACACCGATACAGTTTGCTACGTCGGAGTCTCAACTCGCGGTGCCAGTGGTGAATCCGACTCAATCGCAAGTTGAGACCTTGACCATTATCACCCGGGAAAACCGACATACAAGTGGCTTGAGCGCTATTACTATGCCTGCAATACACTATGGTGGAATCCGTCGACTCCTATTACCGCCTGGCCCCCATCTGCGCAACATCTGCGAGTGCTGTCACCAGCCGTCCGGGGTAAGCAGTAGCCAAGGTCGATGTACCGACGAATAAGCAAGACATGAAGGGCCAGTATTGTACGGCGCGCTCTTCTCGTTTGCGTCCTATGCAACAACGGATAGACCTTATGTCGCACACATGTAGGCGAGATGCTGCTCCCGTTGCGCGGGTGCCATAGAGCTAGAGCCTACGGCAACAACAGTGCTATACCAGCGTCGAACAACAAAACGATAGAAAGAAGTCGCCTCGAGGCACGGCCGAGATAATGGCATTGCCGACTGGAATGGTCGTCCTTATTCCACGATTGTCGCCAATCCGCGATGCTGCGATGACAGAGCGCGCGCTGTTGAAGGAGCATATCTTGCGAGCATTGATATATCCAGCCACCTAGTCAGACGGGGCATGGATTGTCGACAGTAACCTAGGGGGCATGTACTGACGCGAAATCACCTATCGAAGCCGTGAGCTGAGTCATTCCGTCGCGGCGAGACTGAGACGCACGGCGGGGACGATGAGCTGACCACCCGGGCGCTGGGATCTAGCCGAAGGAGGCCAAGTCTCAGCAGTCTATGCAAGTTGGCCGGAAAATATGACTGGAAGCCTATAGGTTTGTGATGAATGCAAGCCTTACAGATAAGGAGACTCACCAGGCGGTCGTATCTGCTGGTATGCTCAGAGCTCACGCGTCGTGCTTTTGCTCACTGGGCAGCCTCTGATAGGTCGTCCTATATAAAAATGTGATCCGAGTCCGATCAGATACTTTTTAGATGCAAAACAGGTACTTATGCGAAGCGAAGGGTGTGGGTCAGGGCATGGGCTTAGGGTCATGGGGGTCATGGGGAGAGAGCGCGCTTAGTCTCCAATGCAGGTGGTTCAACGTTCAGTGGCGGCCAACACGCGCCTTGCGTTCTTCCTTCCTCCCACCATCGCCGGTGATGCAAGCATCTCTCATCGCAGCATACCATCCCTATATTCTTCATCGCCCCTGCTGCTCTAGCTTTTAGCTGCCATGCGCGAGGTCACAGACCTAACGGAATTCCCCGTCGAATTACTTGAACGTGTTTTCTCATATTTACCTGACCGGGACTCGCGGGATATAGGATTCTTGGTTATCACTAAAGTGTGCCGTCTATGGCGAAGCATCGCTCTCTGCCAGACTTCTCGGCCTTTTCAACTTCGCCTGCTCCCTGATCGTGCTCAGCGGGACATAGCACGTCGCGTTGATGAATTGTACCGGCCTCTGCCCATTCACCTTATAGTCGAAGAGTTTCGACTCGACATGACGCGTGGTCATGCTCACGAGCATCATTGGCTGCATACTGTGCACTTCGTCCACCTCCTCGCGAAACGCATCAGGAAGCTACACGTCATGCTTCGGTATCATTCAGACCGATGGCACGGGGACAGGATCGAAGAGCTACTCGCTCTAGTACTCCTAGAGCCTACCCTTGAAGAGCTGACACTCGCTCTGCACATTCCGAATGTAAGAACTCGTGTCATAGAGCTGCCTTTGATCACGGATGACCTTGGCGGCAGAGGTCTGCGCGTAATCAAACTTCACGGATGCCAGCTGAAGGACCAGGGCAAATGGCTCTCGGCGCAAACCTCACTGAAGGAGTTCAGTGCTGCGGCAGATACTCCCATTTGGCGCTTCATATCTGATCTACCCACTGCATGTCTGACTGCACTGCATTTGATGCTGCCAGTCCAGAGTACCCCCCTTCAGAGGCGCGAAGAGTCAATAATAATGCCCGCTCTTCGCGATCTGTCTCTGAAGTCTACCATTCACGATGCTCTTGCACTCGTGCAGGCTTTGCAGCTGCCATCGCTCATGTCCCTCGCGCTTGACTTCTTACCGGAACGTCGTTTCAACTTGCGCTCTGTAACGATCAAGCCTCTGGTCGACTGGCTATCAAGTCGATTTGGGGGCACGATGACGTCTACCGGGATTGATATGTCCTTCGATCTCCACAGTGTCGGGATCTACCAGCTCATCGCGGTTGTGTCATGGGATGCCATGACGGATCGCGCAATGCATAACCGTAACCTGGTCATCAACTTCCCCAGCTTACACTTCCGCGACTCTACACTCGCAAACCAACAGGCCGAGCAGTACGGAGCGTTACTCGCACTGTTATCCGAGACGATTGCAGGTCATGGCACCCTGCGAGTGCATGTAGATGTTGCGAAACTGCCTTACATTTGGGGCAGACCAGTTTCAGCTCATGGCCCACTGCTGCCCTTGGGCAGGTCGGAAGGATCCGCCTTTGAGCTGGACGCAAGCTGGTGCAAAGTGCTCTTACAGCTGCGCAGCACCACATGCTTGCGGCTCAACGCGAGGGCAGCGCCTGCACTGCTGCCGCTTCGAAGTGGAACGCTTCCGCTCTTGGAAGAGCTGCAAGTCGACTCCGAAGATGACGGCGTGCTCGCCGTCGCAGATGAACGCGAGCATCAAGCCGGGTCCTTGTACTTACTGGTGCGAGGAGAATGCGACGCACGGCGTGGAAAGTGCGTAGTTCTACTGGACGGTGTCGAGATCGAGCATGGGGCAGGACCTGAACCCTCGGAGTTTGACGACCGGGAGGTCGGTGGTCTTGTGAGTCGAGCGGAAGCTCTCCATCTATGAGAACATGTTGTGTTGCGTGGCCGTGCTCGTCAAGATGTACAGTCGACGACGACCCAGCGTTCCGGGGAGGACAGCACAGCTAGACGGCGCGCGATCGTGATAAGACCCTGGAGGCTTGCGCTATGCTCGAGTAGGATTGTCCCATGGTGCAATAGTCCAGGTTCGTGGCAGATGCCCGTGCGCGGTGAAGCTTGAAGGTTAGA
Organism: Peniophora sp. CONT; assembly: GCA_001632445.1. Classification (NCBI taxonomy): domain Eukaryota; kingdom Fungi; phylum Basidiomycota; class Agaricomycetes; order Russulales; family Peniophoraceae; genus Peniophora; species Peniophora sp. CONT. The sequence goes on along the minus strand of KV424695.1, from coordinate 905 downwards.
GTCAAGGTCTGGCGATGCGCGGTTTCCCAAAGTGACACACCTCGGTCGCTCAGGCGCGCGCGCAGCTATGATGGCGATTGTATTCGTTCCGTGTTTATCTTGTCTGACGCTATATGTAGTACGCGAATGCATACGGACTCTGCTTAAGCAAACCTATGACGCGGTGCTTGCTTCTCTCGCTGAGACTCGCTCACAACGCCATCGAGTTGTCGAGCAGATGCACCGCAGCGCGACCCTCCCTCACCCGAGGATTCTTTCAGCGCACGTGCGAAGTATGAGAAACTAAATAAACATGTTCATTGTGGCATATGCTACGGTCAAAGACAGGCTAGTTCAGTCATGTCTACAGCCAGCCATCCACCGTCCACTCATCGCTGCAATGCCAAGCGGTCAGCCGGTGCAGCCTCCAGAGTATACAACGGCTTCCATGCTGAAGCCAACAATCAGTATAGGTTGGTGTAATAAGATCACATTTCTTCGCACCTTGAGCACACCGGCGGGCGCAAACTGTTGAGATGGACGAGCTACAGCAACCAGTCAAGAGCAAAGCGAGAAGTAGCCTCGAAACCAGGCAGCTTATCGCATGAGAGGGGGGGAGAACTCTGCGATAGCAGCCTGGGGCATCTGAGTTTGAATCCCTAAGAGAGTTTTGACAGACAGCTCGCACCGTATATGGTGCGGCTGCACGTGAACCACATGGCTGAGATGAGCCCGGCGATTTGGCAGGGCAGCCACGCGAGCGCTTCGACGCGCCTTTGACGCGTCGACGCGTCGACGCGTCGCGTCTCTTTACTTTCGAACCTCCATGTCCCTACGATGGCCTCACGACCCGTCGACCACCTGAATCTCTCCGAAGATCTGAAAACTCTCGTTTACTCATGTCATAACCTCTCGCTATCGGATAC